>WAAG01078395.1:4361-27616 GCA_013390105.1 Tichodroma muraria
TAGAAGCTGATATATATCCTTAAGCAGATTAATGAGCCCTTGGGTCAAATTTTAAACCTTCCCTTTAGGTGGTGACCATTTCCAGAGCCTCCAACTTGCAGCCTCATCATTTTACAACCAGTTCTTCCCCCTCTCACCTAAAATTTTTTATTCAAACCTTTACCCATTAAAGATAAAAATGAAAATGCAAAATCAAAGTGAGTTATTCTTGTGAAATGACTAACGTGATTAGTGTTATTGTGAAGAAGAGGTGGTGGAGCTGCAGTTTTGATCTCTCCCTACCTTGGGAGCCACAGGCATATTGAACAGACCTGAAGATCTCGTGCTCTTGGGCAATGGGTTTTGCCTTTCGAAGTGCTTCTTTTTACTCCCCCTCTTCCCTCATCTCTCTCTTTTTTTTTTTTTTTTTTTTTTTTTTTTNACTCTCTTTTTTTTTTTTTTTTTTTTTTTTTCCCTTTTCCTTGGGTGGGCAGGAACACCACAGAAAACCAGCCTAGCTTTTTTCACAGTCTCTAACTGGTCTCTGAGCAGGAATGGTGCTCACAGTTTGCAGTGTGACCACCGGGATCAGGACTGTGTGTTTTGAGCTGTTGGTTTTGTGTTGAACATGGGGATAACTCTTCCCTAAGTCCCAAGGTGCTTTATGGATGCAAAAGGGCAAGCCTGCTTCACAGCTGGGATATCTGAGGTGCAGGGAGGTTAAGAAACCACTAAATTTAGTGCAGTAAGTA
This sequence comes from Tichodroma muraria, assembly GCA_013390105.1. Taxonomy (NCBI): domain Eukaryota; kingdom Metazoa; phylum Chordata; class Aves; order Passeriformes; family Sittidae; genus Tichodroma; species Tichodroma muraria. The sequence goes on from WAAG01078395.1 coordinate 5,093, forward strand.
ATGGAGGTAGGAATGAATATTCACCCCATCTCCAGGCTCCCATGCACTTATTTTGGAAATGAAGTAAGAAAATATAAAACACACAAGAAAACAATAGAATCATAAAATAGCCCAGCCGCCACCACCATCTCCATCTGCCAACCCTGCTCAGTGCAGAATAAACCCACTTTTTTCTTATTGCTCCCTGGAGTGCTGTTTGTCATCAGCCTTGCTGAACTTTTCTCCTGTTTTTCTCAGTGTTAATCACAAAAAACTCTAAGCTGTTGGCTGGTGGCTCTAAACTGTTTTTGAGGGGCTAAATCTGTCCTTTGCCAGGAGGTTTGTGCTCACAGCATTTTCTTGAAGTCCTTGAAATTCTCACGAAGTTGATCAATGCAAGTGTTTATTAACTAATTAATAAAAACTTCAGTGGTTAATCTAGAAATCTGCCAAGGTCGGTGCAGGATAGAGCCACAGCATCATGTCCTGTTCTTGTGGGGAGAGGAAATGAGAACAGCTCCTCTGACTTGAGGTGTTTACAGGGCAAGGCAGGGAGTTCTCCTCTGAGTGAGTTCTTGAGCATCCCTTTAGAGCCAACTGAGAGAAAGAAATTCTCCTACAACAAATCATTTATCTCATCACATTTAGGCACCTAAAATCCACACTGCAATGGTCTTTATTGTAAATTCCTGTTAGAGCCATTTAAATCACCAACTCACGTGTGGGCACTGGCACTACCTGAAGTCAAAATTTAGAAGGAAAGTGAATTCCAAACGAAATTATTTTGTCTACATTATTGGATGTGGCAATCAGTGCTGTGGTTTAGTTGTTATTGTGGTGTTTGGTCAAAGGTTGGAGTTGATGCTCTTGGAGGTCTTTTCCAACCTTAATGACTCTGTGATACTCTGATTTATTTCTTGGTTTCTTAAAAATATTTTCTTTTCCCTAAGTTTATGTAATTTCTATACATGTTTTTACATTTGGGCAGAAAAATAATTACAAGAAACAAAGGCTGAGGAGAGAAAAGGGTTAGAAGGAACATACAAGGATCACACAGTCCAAGTCATGGCCCTACACAAGTCCCAAAAATCCCACCCTGTGTCTGAGAGCATTGTCTAAACACTCACTGGGCTCTGACAGTCTTGAGGTCATGATCACTGTCCTGGCCCATGAGATAATGGACATTGTTTTATTTCAAATTTCATTTTGGTGCAGAGGGTCCAAAGCGTATGAGATGTCGACAAGGAAATCAATAAGGCAGCACTGCACAGGAGACCTGATGATGGCAAAATCCTATAATTACTAACTCTCAGGGAAAAAAATGACAGATGAACTTAGTCCTTACCAATTATCTGCATGACAGTTTATCTCCTCGAGATCCTACACTGTGCTCACAGGGCAGGCCCTGTCCATACTTACAGAAAGAAGGTCTGTACCTTGAATACCTTATTCAGCCTTATACCAAAATGAGAAATGGCTGCAGAAACCACTTTTTCAGCACAACATTAGAAACTGTCCTTCCACACAGGCAGTTTTGTTTATCTTTTTGCTATTTATTGCTGTGAATGTGGGCCCTCGATTGAAGATAAGGGCTTGGTGGTACATGTTTCCCTCTCTAGGTTTTATTTTGCTAACGTGATTTTCTCCTTGATTCCAACAAAGTGGAACAGATCAAACTCCCGGTTTTATAAGGACAAAATCTCAGGCAGAATTTCAGCACTGGGATACAAGTTAAATACACTTTACAGAGCCTCTCTTTTGGTTAAAAGTTAAAAATAAGGCAACAAAAGCACTGGTGTCCAGGGCTCACTGTTTCCACCATCAACCTCCCTGTTTTATAGGATTTATAAATCAGCTTTGAAAAGTTTCTCCAGGCTAAATTTTGGCACAGAAGGTCGCAGGCAAGACTTGGTTTACTAAAAAACTCATTAAAAATGGTTTGATGTTTTAAATTACACTGAAGCAAGAGAGGAAAAATTCTATTTCTGTGGCTTTCAGCATTTCCTCCCCCACCATCCCATCCAATTTGAATTAATATGTGTCTGAATAACTATGCTATGGTACCACTTTCTTTCTTGTGGTGTTGCCATCAAGTCTTTCTGTGGGTAGGGCAGTCCCTTTCTAACCTCCAGAATGTGCAGCTCAGCTGCTGAACACAGTTGGAAAGCGTTTCTATTTCAGAAGTGGTTTTTGCTTTGAAAACTTTGTAAAATCTGTGGCAACTTAATCCATCTGAGGCCAGCTGAGCACCCATCTATTTCTCTCTGCTGACCTCAGTGGATGCTGGGAGAAGCAGCGTAAGAAACAAAAGTGACTCCTTTGGATAGTTTTTCATTGGAATTGTGATATGGGTGGCTGGAAATGGGAAAGGCACATGGAATTAAGCATTGTTAAACACAAAGGGACCCAAGTGGAGAGAATCCACCATAAATATCCGTTCCCAGTGAAAGACTCTACATTAATTATTGCCACTCAGAGCAGGGATCTTGGAGACCCTGCAGGCTAGGGCAGCAATTAGGAGGTGCTTGGAGCCAGAAGGGGTCTTAGGGATCATTAGGACGGGAATGGAGATCCAAACCACCACAACACCCCTGTTTGAATTCACATCTCTTGTGTCTCCTGAGAATTGTGTTGTCTCAGAATGGATAATTCATCTCAAAAGGAGGGGAAAAAAAACATACAAAGGTGGGAAAGATGGCCAGAGATGTGTAACAACTTCTGCAGTAAGAAAAAATCTGATAAAATAATCCCTTTAATTTAGCAACAACCAAGATGGGCATGATCAGACACATAGAAAACAATGAGAGACATTGAAAAAGTGAGCAGGGAGTCATTACTCTTCCTTTCTAAAAATACAGACAATAAGGGGACATCCAATTCGATTATCAGGCAAGCAGCTCAAAACAAAGTGAAACAGTATTTCATATGGAGCGTAATTAAATTGCCTCAGAAAACCGTGGAAATTTAAATGATTGTCCTCAAAACCTGACAAGACTTTTTCAAGGAGTATATATAAGTTTGGAACCATTAACTGCAGTGGCAAATCCTTATGCCACTGTCTGCCTGAAGGATTTGCAAGATTTCTCGAAGAGAAAAATTTCATTGTAAACGTCTTCTTCGTTATCTACTTTCCTTGAAGATCTGCCACTGGATAGTACCAGAGGTAAGGAATTAGCTTTGATGAATTTTCTATCTCACTCCACACAGTTGTTTATAAATTCTTTTCTTACTTTATTTTTGGGTCTATAAATTCCAGCCCTGGAAAAATGTGTTTGATTAATTAAGTTTTATAGCCTGTGGGAGGGGAAGTCTGTTCTGAAAAGCCTAAGAAAGCACATAAATCTACAAAAGAATGCCCAGCTGAGAGACACTGTAGAGATGGGGCGGGTCAGTTTTCAGCAATAATTGTAGCTGGATGCATCCAGTTATTGATCCAGTTCACCCTCATCCTGCATCTTTTCAGGGAGATTCTACATCCACACCTAAATCTGCAGGTGTCCTTGCTGTTGTATGGTTGGGATAATGAATGTGAACAGCTGGTGCATTCCTGTCACAAAATAAAGCAACACATCCCTTTGTGCTGGCTTTGGGAGCAGGATGGAGCCCAGGGTCACACATTTCATAACTGATTATTGCTCCTGAAAAACAGAAGCAGTTTATTCATCAGGTGTGACAAGGTACTAAATTGTTTTTGCCAGCCCTTGAGGGGTGAACATTGTTAATGCCACAACTCCAGGGTTCTCGTTATTATTGAGGAATCTTGGTTTTCATTTAAGAAAAAGAAATTTAAGGATGACATCCAACCTGCTGAACAGATGAAAATCGTGATATCATAGACTCACAGAAAGGTTTGGCTTGGAAGGGACCTTAAAGCTCATCCAGTTCCACCCCCTGCCATGGGCAGGGGACACCTTCCATTGTCCCAGGTTGCTCCAAGCCCTGTCCAACCTGGCCTTGGACACTTCCAGGCATCCAGGGGCAGCCACAGCTTCTCCTTGTCCCCAGTCCCTCTCCAGCTCTCCTGAGGCCCTTTAGACCCTGCAAGGGGCTCTGAGCTCTCCCTGGAGGCTTCTCTTCTCCAGGTGGGGACCCCAGCTCTCCCAGCCTGGCTCCAGCCCTTGGAGCAGCTCCGTGGCCTCCTCTGCTCTCTTTCCAGCAGCTCCACATCATGGGATGCTTAGTCTGGGTTTCCTCACAGTCAATGAAATCATGAAATCAGTGAGTCCTTACAGATTCTACCTCGTGAGTCTGCTGGAGTTGTTTTCTCTCTAGGCAAGGACTAAGCGAGATCTCAGCTAGGCCTTGAAATTCCAGAAATCTGGAGACAGCAGAGATAAAACCTACCTTAACAGTTATTTATTTCCAGTAAAAGCCTGCTAAAAGTTAGCCAGAAAGACAAAATACAATTTAAATCACCAGGTAAAATACCAACACATAGAACAAATCATAAATCTTTTGCGTTGTTTTTTTAATTTTGAAACCATTTAGCTTTGTCCGACACACCTGGCTACCTTTGGGAAGACGTATCAGGAGAAAGAAAGTTCCTGTAAAAAGAGATGCTCAGAAGTGCTGGGAATTAATTGTTTGTGGCAGTTTGCCTGTTTGTCACACTCTGTTAACAAGAGGCTCTTGTTCCAGAGCACGGGTAACTTGGGAGTTTCTTTATGGGTTCAAAAGGTTTACTGAGACTGAGCTATGAGTTGTTCTTTGAGTCCCATCACAGGCTACTGTTTTTCCTTAGAACACCAAATTGTGTAATGTAATGAAGGTTTTGAAACAATCTCTGCTTCCACCTAGGAAGGAGTTGCTGTTCTCATAGTAACTGAAGAAAAGCCTGAAGAAATAAGCTGGCAATTACATCAACTCTCAGACGTGCATAAAAGGAATATCAAATTTACCTGTTCTAGAAAGTTCCTGCAGTAGGGGCCAAGCTTTGGGCTGGTAATAACCTCAGAAAGTGTTTATCTTTCTAAATATTCCTCAGGTATTCTTTTAAAATATTTTTCAATAGATAGGATCCATAACAACAATTTCTGAAGGTTTGGATTAAGCGTGGAGGCAAATAAGAGAACATCCAAATCCCTGTTGTGATTCCCTAGGTTTGACTTTGTTAAAATGCCCCTGTTAAATCTCGTAGAGGACCAAGGTAGATGCATTTTATCTGTACAGGACTTTATCTGTGAGATGTTATCACCTGCTTAACTTAATGCACTGAAAGTAGTTAGGTTCATGAATTTAATCTTCAGATACTGTGAGTTTTCCTTCCGAAAATCCTGCTTTTACATAAAACGAAGAGTAATCTTAAAGAATATCTATTCCCTGCTAAGGTTTGAAGCTTTTTTTTTTGTTGGGGTTTTTAATATTTATTTCTCCATGAGGAGAAATGGCCACCAAACCTCCTTTAGGATCCTCACTGAAATGTGCCATATTTTGAAACTGGTTGCCATAATCGAGATCAGCAATTGAATACAATCTTGAAAGACAAAAGGAACTGTTTAATCCACCTGAAATTCTTTGTTATTCTGAGGAATTACATTTGACTTCAGAGATTTTTTTTTTTTCTGAGAAACAGAGAGATAGTACACATAAAACTCAAGCAGCTTTCTTTTTCAACACAAATTCTTATTAGAAAAATTGGTTTAGACCAGTTCTACAACACATTCTCCTAAAAATGAACATTTGAACATGTTTCTTGATGTGGATTTGGCTTCTTATTTAAGAGTAGATTTGGCTTCTTATTTAAGAGTACAAACTTAAATTGGTTTAAAAAAAAAAAAAAGGAGCCCTTCAGCACATCAGAATTTCAAACCATTTTATGAGAGCTTTGGGTGGATACTGTCAGGCACTTTGCTGTTTGCATTTAGTCAGAGCAGAGTGAAGAGCTTTAACATGGTGTTGACAATCCTGGTTTAAGCCTGTTTGCTTTTGTTCTAAATACTACTGGGCTTTTTTGCCCTAAACCATTGCAAAGTCAAAGTAATCAATGGGCAGACATGAGCATTTTATGGCCTTTTGTTTTTGCAGAGAGAGAGACAAAAATTATCTGTCTGTATTGTGTTTAATAGCTGCTGTGCACCCAAGCAATAATTATTAAAAGGTGCAGCCAAATATCAATATGACCTGAAATACTTCCCTGCATCCTGCGGCAGCTCGTGCTCTAGAAACCACATGCATGAAGATTGAAAGCTGAAGAATCCAAGTGGTGCTTGTGTGAGTGCTCCCCAGGGGAAGTTCATTCCTGGCTGGAAGGGATGCCAGCACCGGGGATCACACCCAGCCAGGGTGAAACTCCTCACCACAGAGGTGTTTGACCCCTCAGAATTATCCTGCAAGGGCAGGGGATGGCTCTGAGAAGACTGGGACAGGGAACAGGGAACTAAAACACTTTCACAGCCCCAAAATGACCTGCAAACCCCAAAATGGCTGCACAGCTCTCCACTAGTCTGTGGCTAAGCAGTGGGATGTGCAAACAGCAATTTGAGCTATGACAAAGTTAACGCCTGACACAGGAATTAACAATTTTCATTCTTTACCTCATTGGTAGACAACTCAACGTCCCCCAGGTGGGATTGTGGGTTCTGTAAAATTAATGCACATCTGTTGACTCAGTGCTGGCCAAGAGGCCTCTGGAAGCTCCCTGAGGACCACCCAGTGCCTGTAGATCGTGGGCTGAAAATCACAGGCAGTTACCCAAACCTGAGTAAACCCGGGATGGAAATCAAAATGGACTTTCCAAACTCAAGAAAAGTCCACGGCTGTGTGTCAGAGCCTTCCAAGAGAAGAAGTGGCACAGATCCTACTTGGCTTCCAAGCTTCACTGATTTATGAATGAGATGGTAAAAGCCCTAAGAATTTAATTTTAGAACTACTTTATGTTTTCTGGTATGTGTCCTTGAACTCTTCCTAGGAAAAAAAATAAATTGGTCAGCATAGGAAGCCTTTTAAAATTTAGTTGGAATTTTTTAACATTTAACAGTCCTAGAAATTATTTTTCAAGCTGCTGATCATTTCTGTGGGGAAAATATTAAATAAAAGTAGAGACTTTGTGCACAGTCCCACATGTGGAACTGCCTCCTAGTTAAGACTGGTGGATATATGGCAGCAAGTTAGAGCTCCTGTATTTCCATACTGGGCATATGGGCATGTGCAATAATTCTGATGATTTTAGAAAGTATGGGTCCCTGCACTGGTTCTGTTCATGAGTTTCCCAGTTTTTTCCCATAGAGGTCTTCAGTATATCCAATAACACAATTGTCATTTCTAGGGTATATTTATCAGTTTTATACCCTGAGATGTTTGAATACAGGCCACAATAGGTCTGGCTTAAATTACAAACTGAAGACTTGAATAAAATCAGGACATGTTGGAAGACCACGTGAAAGATTGAAAGCAACAGCCCTAATGTTCATTGAGAAATCCCCACCTATTCTCTGAGATAGGGTGGCAGAACATGGTTTGATTTTAGTGTCACTTATATTTTGAGGTAAAACCAGGTTATCTGAAATAATTCTGAGTGTGACTTACCTAACCCATTCAATTGCACGTGAAGTGATTTGAGAATGGCATGGCCAGGGTCACCCTCCCAGTGAAGGTCTAACTTCCTTTAGATCCATTAAGAAAAAATGTGAATTTATCCATAAAATCATAGGATCAAGGAACTATAGACTATCCTGAGCTGGAAGGGACCCACAAGCATTATTGAATCCAACTCCCGTAGCTTTGCAATTTCTTTTCAACATATTAATTGTTGAAACAATTGTTGAAAATTAATTTAGTTAAGCAAGCCCATTTTTAACATATGTAATACATTACTTTTAGACCTTCCCTCTGCTGGCTTGAGCCCTGCTGCAGTTTTAAATTCAAACAGCCTGGAAAGAGGCTTTTTGCCTGTATCCTTTTTCTGTTGAAGGCAATGGCAGAAGTCCACTCACTTCAAGGGGAATAAGGTCTGGCACTAGTGAAGATGTTTGGCTGAAGTGCCTTTGCCTGAAAATCACTTTCTTGGGATGCAATCCCTGTTTTGCAGACAGTTTGGATCCCTTCTCAAGGATATGTCCCCTCTTAGGTACAACGTGCAAACTTTATGCTTCAATTATGTGCCTAAATTGCTGCTGATGACAGCTAAGCCCAGCTCCTGCTTCACAGAACTATCTTATCTTACTTTTTTACTGACTAAACTGGAGTTGAGGGACACAGAGATGCCACACAGGGTCTGAGCTCCTGGAAAACCTATGTTACCTTTGAGGCAGATTGGTGCAATGCAGTGCAGTGCCTCACTTTTAATTTTGAGACAGAAAGGGCAATTCCCATTTTCTTTAAATATCATATATTCCTGTTTTGCCTCTAGGACATATTTCTGCTTCACTAGAGGCAGGTAATTCACACAAGTGCTTTTCCTTCCCTTCTTCCACCTGTGCTAAGCTGCAGGAAAAGAAGTCTTTCTTCAAAGATTGTCCCTTTATCCTCTTGGCATGAACACAAGCAGGAAGCAGGAAATTGCTTCCTTGCAAAATATCTGATAAACTGGCACTTCGAGCCTGACAGTGGAAAGACACAGCTTTTTATTTCCTCAGACTGAGGTGGAAATTAAAGGTATGCTAGCTGTCTCCTGGGGTATTGATCACAACCCTGCTGCCTTTGGAAGGCTGCTGATGTGCACTTTTTGCATAGATGACCTCAGTGAGAAATGTCCTTAAGCAGAGCCCCCGTGCTGGATTCCTGTGGAAGGAGCTGTGCCTTGTAGCCTGCTGGCTGGGATGTTTAGAAAGGGGTAAAAAAGGCAGGTTAATTTTCCTTCTGCTTTTCCTCTCTGTTTTTTTATCCTAATAATTATCTTGGTCAAAATTTCTGGAGAAAATTATGAATTGAGTGACTGAAATGGTTTGCTGCTCTTTAGGTCTACAATAATGCACAGCTCTGTAGCTGCAGCCGTTGGAGGTTTGTCCTCAGCCATGCAAGAGACAGGTTGAAATGCAGACAAAATGCTTACCTGACTGTGGGTTGTCACAGGAATACATGAAAAGAGTGGCACTGAAGGAAGAGGTCTCCACAGGAGGGCTTGTCCCTCTTTCCCCAGACTAGGACAATTATTTCTGTACCATTTCAGACAGATTTGATCTCCTTCATTCTACAAAAGACCCCTGCAGTGGTGTTTTCACTGCCTGCCTCAATGCTGGTGTCCTACAGACACTCTTGGTCCCAGCCTCCACTTTCTTCTGCTTTAAAGTCCACTCAACAACTTGATCACTCTCGCTCTTCCTTTCTGGATTACCTCCAGCTGGACCATATTTTCTTTCAGCTGTGGTGTCCATAACTGGACACAGTGCTCAGTGGAGCTGCAAGTCAGTTTATGCCTCCCTGAGGGGTTTTTGTCTCCGCAAGAGCCTTTCTCATCTCCAAATCCTTCACTAATCTCGGGGTTCCAGCCAAGAGGAAAAGTGTTTGCTTAGTGAACAGCAGGACGCAAATGTTTAGCAAAGCTTTGCTCTGGATGAAGGGAAATCTGTTCATTTTTTTTTTTTTTTTAAGTTTTAGGTGACTAGGACAAACGAATAGAGGGGTCACTTAGTCTGGCATCAATCAGATCATGGTCCCCCATCCACTCAGTAAAGCAAACCTGGCTCCATCTCTGCCCACTCCCTTCTGGGAGGCACAGCGATATTTTTCCTGCCTTGGTGTAGGGAGCTGCAACTCGCTGAGGAGTGAAACGAGGGGCAGCACTCAGAGATGGGCTCACCATCATGGGTATTATAATATTAAATGTGTGCTGAACACTTCAGGAGCTGTTGGAGGATTTAGTTTGGAACTGTTCCTTGCAGCTGGTCAACAGGTAGAAATTTCTGAACATTTCCCAATCCAGCTTCAGCTTTTTTTTTTTATTTATTTGTTTGTTTTTGGTGTATTTGTCATTAAAAGTAGTGAAGTTTTGTTGAAATTATAAACACTGACCAGATTTCAGTTTTACTTGCTAAAAGATTTACTATATCTAGTCATAATTTTAAAGGTTAATGTGCAAATAAAAAAACCCCAAACAAATAGGTGGAAAGGGGAAAAAAAGAAGCAAACCAGGTAGAGTTTAGAGAGGAAATAAGAGAATTTTGTGGGCTTTTCCTTGCATTTTACTGCAATATTTGAACTGTCTCCCTCTGAGTGACACTTATCTTGCATCTCCAGTGTGTATGGCAGGCTGCAGCTCTAAGCTGAATCCTGTCTAATAGTTCCAATTTCTTTATAGGATCTGTGTGCTCAGGACTGATGGAATCAAAAACTTCATAGGAGGCAAACGCTTTATCTGTTCACAGATAAAACTTCCCAGGTTTCCATGACAGAGATTTCCTAATCTGAGCATTCTAATTTAAGTGGTTGTGCACAAATATTCAAGGAGATGATTTCAAGAGCAGTGCCTCCATGGGGGCTGTTTTTCTAAAAGTGTCCTACAAACCCCTCACTCACAAGCTGTTGATTCATGGGCAGTTAATATCAGACATACAAATATTAATAAATTCTCTGTAGTTCTATTTGTTGTTTGAAAACCAGGGCTGATTCTACCCACACCTTAAATTTAAGCCTGGGTTTGACAATAATAATATCCATATCAGCCATACACATGTCCAGATCAGCTACCCATGTCATGAAAAGGACAATGTCCTGTCAAGGGAAGAATTTAAACGCTCTAGATCAGCCTATGAATTTGTATAACACTTTGGGAAGCGTGCCAAAGCTGTAATGCAAGCCTGGCCTTTTTAAAGCCCACTGAATTGTATTATTAACCTTGGAGTAAAAGAAGAGAGGATCATTTTCAAATTTTATTTTGATAATTAACATGCACAAGTGATAGAAAACAAACATCAACCTTCCCCTGGACACCTACTCCTCACTTGCACGTTCTAATTACATACATTTGCATACACGTATGAAAACATTGTGTTTTCCCCATTTGTGCTGGTCACATTCCTCATTAAGCTAAGTAAATCCCCAAAATACCAGCGCAGTTGTAGCCGAATTTGACATTATTTTTACACAGACTAACAGCCAATGCTTTCTTCTGGTTTTTGGTTATCTTGGATAGTAATTTTAAAGAAAAGAACAACAGCTACATGGTTTGATGCTGGAAGTAAATGAACCCGTGGCTGGGTCACCTCCTGGCACTGTTCTGGTTTTGGTCTGCGGTTGTCAGATGCTGGAGAGCTGCTCGTCTGCACGCAGCTAAAACAGCATCTCCCGCCTGTGAGTCCTGAGTTCAGCTCTGGGCAGCCCTGGAATCACTGCTGCATCACCACGGGCTCTGCAGGCCCCTCTGCTCTAAACACAGAGGCAGTTCGGAGGGGAGGGTGGGAATAAACACATTACATTCCTGCCTGGAAGCTAGGAGCGGTGTTGCATAGTTGTAGGTGTTGTTTTGTGGGGAGGATTTTGGTGGACCTGGCTGGGGAGCATGGAGATCAGCTTTTAAAAAGAGCTGTGAAGTCGTTCAGGCCACCACTGGAGCCTCTTGCTGGCACAAAAACTCAGCTCAGAATATTAGGGATGAATTGGTCATGACACCAGGATGAATATTTAGCTTAAACCCAGAGTTTGCATTACAAGAGTAATACCTAAATCACAGAACTGTAGTTTAGCTTGGGTTGAAAGGGATCTTAAAGGCCACTTAGTTCCACGATCCAAACGTGCTGCATGCTCTGAAATAGCCCAGTGCTGGGCTGTTTTGGATTCTCAGCAATCCCAGTGTTCTCCTGCCAGGCCTTGAGCTGAGCTGGGCTTACATCTGCTCTGCATCAGCAGAGCAGAGCAAAGCAGGCACAGAATACTGATTCCTGCTCTGGGAACACATTCCTGCTTCCAGGTGTACTGCTGCAAGTAGAGGAGTGCTGGCACAAAAATGCCGATTTGCTGAAACCCGTCAGTATTTCATTGAAGGCTGGGGATGAGCTCATTTTTCCTCAAGGAAAAGCTGTCAGTGGGGAAGCTGAGAGCTGCCCTCCAAACACGGTGGTGTTTAAAGGATGTTTTAATAATCTACAAGAGACACTGAGCGGGGAAAAAGAGGAATTTGTAGGTGACTACTGTTTCCAAGGCAGGGGAAATCCTGACAAAAGGAGCCTTCCAAGCTGTAAAAACAGCAGAGGAGATTCAACATTGAGGCGCAAAAATAATATATAATATCTTCAAATACTCAAATGTTTATTTTAAACACCTGGCCATTGAAATTCTACATTGTTTCAGCTCTAGTAGATCTGTGAGTCATTATAAATAGCTTAACGAAAGTGTTTACTGTGGAGATAAGGTCAGTGGAACAGAATTGTTAGTGTGCAATGAAAACCACACTGGAGAATAATAAAGAAAATGATACAAACCTGTGTAAATCAAAATGCCTTTTCACCTTGAATGCCATGTGCAATTCCAGGCACCTAAACTCAAAAGTGGACACAGGAGAAATGGAATTGATTCTGTGATTTGTAGCAACAACTATTCAAAAATGAGATCATTCATCTTAGAGAGGAAAAAAGGATCCACACCATTATAAATATGTATAAACAAATAAGCTATAGAGATGATATAGCTGCAGAATTCTGTTTAACACCTTCTCAGTTTTTTAAAACAAATAATATTTCCTGAAATAGAAAGGCAACTTTTTTTTTTTTTTTTAACAGGGAAGAGGAGTAATTTTTGCAGAAAAATCACAATTAGCCTTTGGACTGCTTTGCTACATGGTACTGTGGTGATCATAAAAGTTTAAAGATGCTGTTTAACTGCAGGTGAAAACCTGGGATTCCTGAGGTTTGTATCCTGAATCACTTCTCTTTCCTGGCCTCATCACCACCTCTCCACTTGCTGGATTAAGGAGGTGGCCTGTGTCCTGGGCAGGACACACACCCCTATGAGTTAATAGGTATTTCTCTGAGAGATGACATTAACATGTTAAAACCTTCCCTCTTTCTTCTTTCTTCCTAAAGGCTGGTGGAGCTTGACAGCTCAGAGACTTCTCTGGTTGAAACTGAGAAAGATGCTCAAAAGAGAAAGAGATTGAAAGGTTATCAGATCAAAAGGAATGAGGATAAAAGAGTACTGCTTGTCCCTAGAGAAATGTAATTTGCTCTAGGCTGATGTTCAATTTTCATCCTGGAGCAGCTTCTAAGGAGACTGATCCCAAAATGCCACCAGGTCTGGGGAATTGCAAAAGATTCTGTGAGTGTTTCCAGGGTTGGCTGAGTTCCAGGGTTGGGTTGACTGAAGCTGGACAATGATCCAGCCTCCTCTGCATGGGGAGCCAGGAATGTGCCACTGGTGAGGGTGGCTCTTCCCCCCTGCCCAGCCCCACAGGCAGCTGGAAGGGAAGGATGGAGCTGGGGAAAGGCAGGGCTGGATGCAGAGGCACAGGAGCAGGAGGTTTGCTGGGGCAGAGCCAGGGCTGAAGCCCAAATTTGGCACAGCAGAACTTGAAAAAGTTGCAGAGCAGATTGATCAGGAAACTTTTCCTATTTCTGTTAGCTGAAAATCGTGCATGAAGCAAGGCTTTTTACTTCCTCCCTAGCTGCAAGAGATGCATTCTCTAATAATTGTGGATATTTACTTTAAACTCAGATAAGCCTTTTATTTTCTTTGACATTTTCCCTGAGAAATAAGGGTGTCTTTTTTCTGATACTCCTTTTCCAGCTTGCAGCACTAAAAGAGCAGATGCTGCTTCAAGAGAGTGAAGAGTGAGCACTTCCAAGCCAACATCACCTACCTGGGATCAAACAAAACTGTGTGCAGGAAGAAAATGTCTCCAAGAGACGTTTTGTTGTCCCTACACATCTCTTCTGTACAAACACAGTTTGGAAAATAAAATACCTTCTGCCATCATGTGCAGCTAGAGATTCCTCAAAGTCAGGAAGTGCAATAAAAAGCAAAGTTTTCCCAGCCGTGCAGCATCCTGTGCAAACAGCCCGGATTTTATCTGTACCCTGCTGCTGCTGCCAGAGAGCAGTGGTGGAAGATTCAGTGGCACATTTTGATCTCTGCATCTTCTGGATGGCCTCGAAAACTTTTCCACTAGTGCTCCTGAAGCCTACAGTGAAACAGACTCAGGAGCTGACTCTGCAAGACCAGATTGTAACTTCTCGATCTGCCTTCACAGCTGATAGCCAGAGAAAGACCAGGTGTTCAAATACGTTTTGAGAAGGAGATATTGTGGGGCTTCAGTGAGAGCAGACTCCATGAAAAATCCCACTTGTTACCACTGGGATAAATTTAAAGGTGTGTCTGCTCTTCCTGAGTATCTGTACTATGTCTGTAAACTCACTGAGACAGTCCTTTTGTGGGATGTACATGGAAAAACCCATGGAGATGAATGAGGTTTAATATGAGGTCAGGCCTATTTGCAACTTATTCAAGGGAGACTAAGTAGCAAAACTTTGAAGTGGGAGGCGTAGAAATGCATCCTTTAAATTCTAATTTTTTTTTTTTGTCATTTCAGGAAATGTATATGTGTGCTAAAGTATCTCCTTGTTCTTCTGATGTTTTTATCAGATCCATGCAAAATGCAGTTGGTTCCAGCCTTGAAATGCAAATTTGTCTTGCACTGCTCTTGCTGCCAGTAGGAAGACTAAAAATACATATGTAATGATGTTCCTGGAACGTTTTCAAATGCCTTTAGATGATGATTCCAGGGAGTTTTTTCCCCTGCTATCCAAAATAGTGTTAATTTCGCAGGCTCATTTTGGCCGAAATGTATGGACTTGTATTTGAATTCAAAATTCCTATGAGGATAAAATAACTCAGCTATTAGAAGAACTTTGCCAAGTAGGTAGGTCACCAAAATGGAGCCTGAAACAAAAAAATAAAATCAGGTTTTGCCAATTTATTATGCATACATCTGGTTTCGTGATTTTCTTGTTACTTTCAACATTCTTTGCAGTATTAGAATCCCAAAACAGCCCACAAGCCTGGTAATTCAGAAAGGCTTATAATTGAGGCAGGTCTATTTAATTTCGTTAACGGAGAAAAATGAGAGAACAAAAAAGAAGCGTAATCGTCATAACCAAAGGCAGTTGTTACAAAGACTTCTGACTGATGCCAATAGCGATTTTCGAAAGTGGGAAGGTTTTTAAGGCTGATGCCTAAAAATATGGGTTTAGGAAAGTATACATAAGTGACTATTTAAAGTGTCAGAGTCAGGGAAATTTTCCTGCTAAAACTATATTTTAAAACTGTCCGGAGTGAAGGCAGAATTAGATTGATTTCAAGCGCCAACATAAAATTCTTTAAAGAGAGTCCAGGCTCCTGTACTTTTTGAATGGGAACCAGAAACACTCAGACCTCCTGAAAAACAAGCATTTTAGAGATTTTCATCATGTAAGTGTAGAAGGACAAGATGGGACGTTTTGAGCTGGCTTCAACATCAAATCTTTAATTACAGATGTACTTGTGGGATCCATCTTGTTGATCTGCAAGCATCCAGTGTGGATATTTCTGTTGGATTTAGTTGTCCACTTTGCCTCCAGGCAACGGAGAGAAGAGGGGATGAATCATCTCATCCTGGAGCAGTTTTCTAAACCTGGTCACATGCATCTTCCCCTCCAAGGGCACATTCCTCTCCCGGGAGTGTGGGATGGGTGTTGACACCACAGATGGCTGAAATTTGAAGTTACAACTTGTCCTGGATACTAAAATCCAGGCACCATCCTGTGAACATTTTGCTTCAGCCTTTCTCCTTCCCTTCACCACTATCAACGTGTGATACAACAATGTCCCTTTAATGATTTCTTTTCCACAGGGCTCAGAGGTGGAAGAGATTTATGCTGCTTGGTAAATTTAACTTAATACTCGGTGCAATAAAGAAAGTGAAGGTGCATTTAAGAGTTAGAAAAAATCTTGGCTCTCAAACCATAAAATTTCTGCAATGTGGGTATTTCAGGTGTCTCATTGCTGAATGTGCTCAAAGCAGCCCAAATGGGCGGTGGTGATAGGAAATCAGTATCAGGAACGTGGTAAATCAACGTGTTGTCTGGATAGCAGGGTGAGGTTAAATATCACAAGCAATGATATAAGAAATTGTTTTGAGAGATAACCACATACGAAATTCTCCAGAAAGAGGCTTTAAGGTGAAGTTAATAAAAGATAAAGAGGCTAGGCTGGAGTGATTCAAGGTGAAATTCAATTCCCAGAAAATTCTTGTTGCTTTGACAAGAGCACATTTTGCTATCGTATCTACAGCTCCTAAAGAGGCAAGGCAGTATCAATCAGACTTAGAACAAAATATAGTTTGATAATTAGCTGCAGAAAAGGATTTGAAATGATACAGAGCATCGTCAAAGAAAATAAATAACTGAAATGCTTGGCAAAATTACATGTGTCTAATGAGAATCAAGTTAGCTTCATTTAAAATTGCTGTAGAGACTTAAGGTCATTTCAGTCATCAGACAGTGATGATTTATTCCCTAGAAACTAATAGGCACACTCCAAACCTAAATAGAAATGAAAGATTTGCAGCATATTACTATATTCTATATTGGCACTGAGAGACAAGCCTTCCTGAATGAAAGCAAATGACTTTTTGTAGCTGTAGCATGGTAATTGCTTGAAGAGCAACAACAAAAATCCCCAAAAAAACCCCAGCAAGCTATTTCTGAAATACAATGCACCAACAAAATAAGAAATGGAATTGAACGAGAAAAATATATCTGCTGAGGACAAAATCAGACAGCAGGGAGAATTTATAGTCCTGTGCTAATTTCCTACAGTCAGACACTGAGCTGGATGGAAAAATGACAGAAAAGGACCTTATCTAATAGATGTGGCAGAAGTGATGGGTTTGAAAGGTGACAATCTTCATCTGAGCCAATAACAAAGTTTCATCTTCATAGAGCTAAATGTTAAACTTTCTCATAAAAGTAAAGTGTTTGCATCTATTATGTTTAGAAATTAGAATCAGGAAGAGCTTCTCCTCCCATCTCATCCCCTATAGCTTTTTGGAGTCAGCTAAATGGCTTTAGTGTGCTCAGGAAATCAGGTAAGTGCCTGCTGAGCCTGTTTGCTCATTTACTCCCATCACCAGGCTGAAAGACTTATAAATGTGTTTGTAAACAATGAGTTATGGGCTTCTGAGTTGGCTGTGCTGCAGGATTATGCAAGTCACGTAGTCCTGCACATTTACTCCTGCAGGTTTTCAGACCAAACCCGAGCAGGCAGGGTTTGTGAGGGGAAGGGGAGGCCCACGTGCTGCACGGAGACAGGGTCAGTGTTCCACTGGCTGACAGTCTGCCCTTTAAAATACCGAGTAGCAGGGAAGGAATCAGCTTTACCAGGATTTAAACCTCGGCCTTTTACTTAACTGTATAAATCTAATTTGGTCTGTTTTGCTTAAGCTTCTGAAAAGCTCAGGAATGCTGATGGGATGCCTGAGCTGCAGCTTTGGGGCCTCTTGGACCCTCTCTTGCATTAGGGTCAGCCTAGGCAGCATCTTCAATATTTCCTGCCTTAATCTGTGGCAGTGTCCACCTGAAAGTTCCTAGCAGACCTAAAATCAGCATAGTTAAAACTGAATTTTTATTCCTTTCCCTACCAAACATCCACTCACTCGAGTTCTTCAGACACAGGCAACTTGTGTGCTCTTCTCTGTCTCTCTGCTGGGTGGGTTTGGATTGACTCTGACTCATCTCCGAGCACTCCTGGCATAGCCAGATCTAAGCTATATATGATTTTGGGTGATGCAATGACTTCAGGATTGAGGAAATCTCTTGTTCAGGTCATTCTCCTCTCACACCCTCATTTTGTCTTTCCCCTGACAGCCTCTTCTTCATCCACGTAAATCCTTTTCAAATAAAGATGAAATGACTGTTCCTGTAGTTCATCATTTAAGGAATAAGGCACTTTCCCCCTTTTTTGTTTGCATTCCTTCATTGGAAACCTGCACAGAATTCAGCACAGAACACTTGTGCACTTTCACAGACCCCCACAGCCTTTACCAATCCTTCTGATGGACTCCTGGCTTCCTTATGCTTCCCAGTCAAAGAATCTGTGTGTATTGCATAAATGTCGTGGTTTAGTCATCAAATATTGATGGCCAAAACTGCAGGAGAAACAAATCCACTGCTTGCCTTAGGGAGGGATGGAGAAGTTTGGTAAAACCATTTAACACTGAAATATTTACTGTGGAAAAGGAAAGCCCTGCTAGCAATGTTGTGATGGGAAAATTGGATGCTAGCACATTACTTCATATAAAAAAGAATAATAAAAGCAGCCACGAAAACAAAATCAGACACTGGCCTGGAGTCAGGGGCTGATGCAATCCTATCAGGATTATTATTAAACCCCATCACTGCGTCTATTAGGGCACAAAGAACTTCAGCTCAGGACTGAGCATGAGTGGGAGCAGAATTCACCTGCCTGCTGACTTGCAAATAAATATAGATGATGAGATCAATTATACAAGAAGCAGACTCCTTGTTGGCTCATTTCTCTCCTAGCAAGAAATCACAGAAGTTTCCAGAAGTTCAGTTCTTCCTAAACTCCTCAGAAGCTGGGACAACACATTATCTAATTGAGATTGCAGACTTCTGAATGGCCTTTTCAGCATGTCTGAAACCATGAATAAAATAAATTCACTTACCCAAGATGTGTGATTACTTCTGCACTGACATTGCTTGAAGCATCCTGCTGTCTTAATTGCAGACCAATCTTCAGACTTATAAGGATATCACACATTTATTTTGCAGAGTATCACTATATATATTTTTTTTTTTTCTCCTGATTTGGGAGGAAAAAATTCCAGCTTAGTATTGCTTGCTTTTGGTTAGCTGGTGTCATAATGGTGAGAAAAGGGAGGGAAAAAAAAGTGTTTGTTTCAGGTAAAATGAAGGCTGAGATTGGTGTGAGCTGTTTGGCCATGAGCTGGTTAAAAGACAGGAGTGCAGAGCCTCCTGGCAAGGCAGTGAGACAGATGGACAACCTTGCCCAAAGTAGAACTCCTCTCAAAGAGGGAAGTGCTGGAGAATCTGTGATGAAAGAGATATAAATGGGTATTCCAGGAAACCAGTAAGGTTTGGGCTGTATCTTTAACTGGTGCAAGCTGGAGTTCATGTAGCACTGAACTGGGGGTTGGACCTGTTGCACTTTTCCTGTCTCTCCACCCAGTGAAGTGGTGGAGAAAAAGCCAGTGTTGCCCCTACCCAGGTATGTGAACAGCAAAGTATCTGCAGAGATAAGGGGAGGTCAGGGGGAGAGCAAAGAGAAGAAATCCCATGATATGTGCAGGACATGCAGCAAGACAAACCAGGACACTACAGAATACTTTGCAAATGTATCCCCAGCCTTAAATAAAACATTTTCTGCTAAAAGAAACATTTCGAGAAGATAACCCAAAGCCAGACTGGCTGCAAATCAGTGAGATAACCACAGGGCAGCCCATTAGAAATGTTGGGGCCACGTTCACCCCTCCTTGGGCAAGTTAAGGCAGCTCTTTTTCACCCCTAGACTGGGTGTGCAGCTGGTTTTGTGCTCCCACTGCAGGGCATGCAGAAACATTCCCTCCCATGCCATACAGTCTTTTATTGCTCCTGGGCTGCTAAAGGATTATCCGTAATTCAGGTGATTTGCAGAGAATGCCAGTAACAGTCTCTCACTGAGCCCTGTGCAAGAGATAACGATGAAAATGTATTTCAGACTGGAAAAAAAGCTCCCTATCTCTTACCCAGTAAAAAGTAATTCCACAGCAGCAAGGTTCTGTATTCTGAGATGGATTTTAATCTGCCTTACACCAGTTGAAATTAGAGAAACTTCGGGTGGAATTGGTAGAGTTGCAGTAACATAAATCAAATCCTTTTTCAGCTCTGCACGTAGAGAGAGATTTTTTTTTTTTTCCAAATAAAGGAGGATTGAAAGGCAGAGTTCTCTCTCCCTACATATCTCTTCCTTGAATATACTGATGAATTTCAGGTAGAATGAGTTAAGACAGGGCCATGCACAAAGGGGATCAAGTAATGTTGACAAGAAGTAGCTGGTGACAACAGCAGTTAATACCGAGAGGCCGAGAGAGGATTTAGTGGTTATGGCACTATTACACAGACTACTGGAGATAAGGCAGAGTCAGCCAGCAAGGAGGCAGGAGGAACAGAGTCAGCAAAAGACAAAAGGAATGAAGGAGCAGCTTAGTCATTAGGAGAGCAAAACCACTTAGAGGTATTTCACATGCCCTTCACCCACGTGCTTGGCTGTCGTGGCAGCACAAGGGGGCTGTGTTATGACAGGAGAATGGAGCCCTGGAGGTGGGAAAGGGTTTTTTATTTATTTACCATGTTCTATACAGCCAGGCACTTACATGGCCCCATCACCTGCATTTTGTCCAGTTTGCTTGGCGCTCTCCCCACACCAGTGGATCAACTGGTGAAGGATTTGTCTCCTGACCCCGTGGTGGGGCCTGCAGGGACCAGCCCTGTGACTCTGCCACTCACTTTCTACTCCTAATACCACACAGAAACTTTGTGCTGTAATTTACTCCTCCAGCCTGTGCCAGGAGATTGCTTTTCATAAGGTCAGTGGCATTTTCAAAGAGCAAAGCAACAGGTTTTTTTTTGCAGGATGCTGCGTCCTGAGCACGCACCCCAGATGCCATCGCCAGCCAGGAAACAAGGTGTTAGGAGCATTGATGTACTGACATGGAGCAGGAAGAAAAGAGAACTTCTATGTGCTTTTGAACTGCTTGGAGCTCTCCTTCAGCCAGCAGATCCAAAGAATTGAAGACAGCACACACAAAACTGTGCTGAGTAGGGATAAAAGGAGCGCGGGTTCAATGCCTTCTCGCAGCCTCAAGCTGCAGCTTTCTGCCAACACCCCGGTCCTGTCGCTCAGGAACTACAGACAAAAGGTCTCTGAAGCCCCGGCCCTGCTGACCATCACACACTCACAGAGGGGACAGGCTGCCAGCCCAAGCATGTGTTCTGCCCAGAGGATTGATAATTATCATCTCTCTTTTTAACCACCCGGAGGCCAAGACCCCCCCTGGAGTTCGGTATTGATCCACACTAAAGAGTAAAATTTTACTTTTTAATAAGGAAAAGCAGGTGGAGGCTGCAAAGCTGTGGCTTTTATCAACAGAACATCTTTTTTCTTACTTTTTTGCTTAAATGTGAGCATTTACGGGTACCACAAAAGGGGTGCTCACTCCTGTGTACCCAGCTGTCTTTTGGACAAGGAAAATTTTGGAAGATTTTACCTTGCAAGAACAAACACTCACCTCTTGTAACTGAATAAAAGTATTCTTTACCTTCATTACAAATAACTGTTTTTCAGCATGGAGATTTCAAATGTACAACACCAAGAGTAACACTGAAAGAGATTTAGAAGGGGGACAATACCCCAGTTTAGCAGAGAGAGAGAGAGAAAAACAACCTCCACCTCCTTTTTGTCTCCCTGTTTTTAACATGTGCCAACTGCCCCAAAACCTGTTCTGGCAGCTGGGGACCAGCAAGCAAAATCTGGGCACGTGGATTTCTGCAATAACCTTTGATCCTCAGCCACATCCCTTGTCCTGTCAGGGTGTAGCCATCAGTGTGGACATGCAGATTTTTAGGATTGTGGCCACAGTGACCACAGCGACCCTGAGGCTATTTCCTACTGGCAACAAGCTGCAGAACAGCCCCAGCAGAGCTGAGGATGAGGCCCCTGGATGTGGTCAGTGTAGTGGTTTGCATTTGGCACGAGCATCACGAACTCAGAGCCTCGGCTCTGAGCAAATCTGTGCCAGAAGAGTGGTGGGAGCTGCATCGCATTTAAATGAGAGCCTGAAAAGCACTCTGGGCTGCTCAGATGGCAAAGACATCTGCATTAACATCCTCAGCCCAAGACTGTAAAAGGCACAGATTTCCAAGCGCCAGGACACAGCGTTAAGTTCACGAATGGCATGCAAAAATCAAGACAATACAGTCTTGGCTACTGATCTGTTGAATCTGTTACCAAAAGGAGCCAAAAAAAAAAAAAAACCAAAAAAAANCCAGGTTGGTGTAACGTGATAAAACTGCACAAAAAGATGGAAAAAAAAAAAAAAAAAAAAAAACACGCCCCGAGAAACCATTCAGCACAGATGACTTCAATGAGACTCGCCCCATCTCCTGCAGCAAGTTCATTTCCCACAGAAAATAATTGACAGAGAATGGCAGTTGCAACCCTTGTGTGTGTGTGAGAGAGAGACTGTCTCTGTATCTCAAAGCATATTTTTATGAGATTCTGGAAAGAAGCTGGTCTGGGATAATTGTTGCTGGAATCACTGAGAGGCACTGAAAGCACCAGCAGGCATTTTTCACTAAACCCAAGAAATTCTCAAAATGTAAAACGCAGTGTGAAAGAGGGGGAATAAAAAAGAGAAGAAAAGAATAAAGAAGCCCCACTAACCTCCCCCAAACCCAAACTCGGCAGTTGTGAAGCCAAAGGAGCCCTCTGAAGACAGACAGTAAAGTCGACTCCCTGCAATGGAGAGTTCTTGCAATCAGAGAACACACAAGTGAGATTTTTTTTTTTCTTTTCTCATGACCTGGAAAAAAAGTCTTTGATATTCTGGAGGGAATTAGGAAA
>WAAG01078395.1:27771-66573 GCA_013390105.1 Tichodroma muraria
TATAATATTTAATATTTTTAAATAATAAATATTTAAATTATTTAATAGTTTAACAACTTAAATCAGCAATGTATTTTGCTCAATTGTTTCTGATAGGTTATTACTTAGCTGGAAAATTCAGGAGTAAGTAACAGGAGTCCTCTTGCCCAGGACACACCTCAGCCCTCAGATATTTTCCTCTGCCTCCAGAACCTACCAAAAAGGAGATATATCCATATCAACAAAATCCCTTGCCTTATCTTATGAAATACAGGTAGATTTAAAGCCTTTCCTCTGCAGTATTTAGCAAGAGAGCCTTATATGCAATGTGGGGAGAGCAGAGCCTAAATGGATTAGCACACAGAAGATTTTCTTCTCTTTTGAATTCCTCTTCCCATATAGTTATGTTTGTGGTCCCCTTTCATCCTCTGGTTGGGTTGAAGACACCCTGAGAGTGGAAATACCTCACTTCACACCAAGTGAGTGGCTCCTCAGCAGAGCCCTCCTCGCGGCAGATTTTTGGATAGCACATGGAAACAATTCAAACTGGCATCAGCTGCAAAAGTGGCTACAGCTCCCCATTAAAAAGTAATTGGTTTTCATTGCCATTAAGTTAAAAGGGATTTTCATTTGATTTTTCATCTTTGCTCTACAGTTAAGACTCCTTTATGCACCTGTCAGTATCGCAATGTTACCTCAAGAATGAAATTTCCTCCGAGCATCTGTTTCAGCTGATTGAATATTCCCTTACTGTATAAGGTGAGTCCATTGTCTGATGAATGCATGTGATTTAATTTCTGAACAACATGTCAAGGACTCCTACAGCTTGTCTGTGCAAATTCTTTACCTATATAGAAGAGCCATCATCTTTGCATCTTGATGGATCACTTTCAAGGGATAAGGCAGATAATTAATTTATTATATATATATTTGCTTGAAAATATAAAAGGGCGATTTAACAGAGAGAACAATTAAGATGATGTGAAAAGTTTGCAGAATTAGGAGTGCTGGCAACGCAGATTGGGTTTCCTCACAAAGAGTCTTTGTCAGGGACACATTGATATTCTAGGTAAATCCCGACACTTCTAGGGTTGTTTTTGTTGTGGATTTTTATTCATGGTTTACTTTAGGTAGTCTTTTTTTTTTTTTTTTTTTTTTTGGTTGTCTGAGGTTTTACAGTAGCTGCTCTGAGATGTACAAATTACAAAGCTAAACACAAAATGAAGTGGAAATTGGAAATTAGTTTACTGTGCAGTACAGTCTGGCTGATGGATGGCTGCAGTTCACTTTCAGCTTGCTTTGAAAACAATGCTGCTTTAAAAGTAATCTTTGTGAGCTGACTTTGCTTTTCACTCTTCCAGAAAAGAAAAAAAAAACAACAAACCAACCATAAAAAGGCTTGTTCTTAACTTGAATTGACTTGACATCATTACTTTGAGATAAAACCCGGGCTAAGACAAGGCAGTTTGGCACTTTAGCCCAGGTTGCCACAGTAAATTAGAGCCTTCCTGAGGGGACAGCCCCAGGCTGGTGTAAATCAGGAGCAGCCAGCCCAGGGGCTGGGAGAGCATCTTTGATCCACACAAACACACCAGCTCAGTGACTAGCAGAGGACAGGAGGTTGCTGTGGCTACAGAGGTAAAAGAAACAAACACCCCAACTTTTCCAGGAGTTTTCCCACAAATCAAAGATGTCCAGTAGTGGTGGCTTTAGCAAACCTGCTTCAAGCTGGCATTTAAATGTGAATGACTGGGCAGGAGACATGACATCAAATAGCCCCATCAGGCTCAGATTATTTTGGTTGCAGCCTGTTTGCCTGCCCACCCAGTCCTTTAGTACCAGAAACTTTGGGTAATATGGTCCCAAAATGGCTAGAGCCAAAGCAGCTCCGTCCTGGCTGGGCAATCCAAGGACCAATGCACTGCCTAGTGCCACGGAAAATGTTCTGTATTAATGCAAACCTGCCCTCAGTGAGCCCTTTCACGACTGGATAAGCAATTCTACCTCTCAAGGCTGTTTGATAAAGCTTTAGCCCCATCCTGCATGTCCATGAGGTGACACAGTTTCAGAGATATTAAAGAATACTCTGGCTACAGTGGAAACAACTAATAACAGTTCCTTGGGGCTTTCCAAAACCGGAGTTGTTTTTTTTAAACCACCACAAGTATCAGCATTCCAACACCAACCTCGTGCATTGTGGAATAATGCAAAGATTTCCTTTTGAGATTTAAGTGCTGTGGGCAGATTATGGATTTGGGTTTTATTAGAACAATAGGGATTTTTCTTCATATGCTGATTCATTTAGTTTTCTTTCTGGTTTCATAGAAGAGAAAGTGCCAGGAACAATTACAGGCCAGCTGCGGGGAGGACTCAAGACAGGTTGTGGTTGTTGTGGAGAGCACAAAGGACTCTTTAGCCACACGGTGAATAATCCAATATGCAATTGGAAAAATGGAAACAGATTGGTTTGGGTTGGAAGGGACCTTAAAGAACAACTCACTCCAAAACCCTGTTGTGGGCAGGGACACCTCCCCCTAGACCAGAGGATTTGCTGAATGTCTATTTCCTCTATTTGATGCTTAAACCAACATTTTTCAGGTGATTTCTTGGCAAGCTTATCACTGCTAACAGTGACAGCAGCACAAACTCCTACACCAAAAACTTTATACCTGGTCACAGATGTTTATCCAAACCCATTGCCTTAACCACACGACCCAACCTTCACCTCAAATCCCCGCCGACAGAGGATGAAAAGGATGCTCAGGTCCTCACTGCCAAATTGTTTCTTCTAGAAATACAAGCTGCCTCTCACTAGTGCTGCTCTGGGGGGTTACAACCAACTCCTGGTAAATGTAACCGGGAAAAATCAGGGAATGGCAGCAGATTGCTCCCACCAGGGGTAGTTTATCACTGGATTTGACAAGGAGGCCGCTGGCAGGGAGTGTGTACCCACAGGGGAGGTGAGGTAATGCAAGCAGAAGCATTAAGTTTCCATGGGGTCACGTTTTCATAGCTGATGGCACAAAATGCAATTAGAGAGGGAGAAAAATTAGATTTAGTGACTTCCCATCTATAAACACAGGCGTGGGAGCTGCATTTTAAAGCAGTGCACAGTGAGATGCAAAGGACTGAGTGGCTGCTTAATTTGAGAGACCAGCTCCTCAAATCTTAGGGCAAGATAAGGAATCAAGGGCAGTTATCTCAGTGTGGAGGAGACTGAAGATTAGAGATCTCTTTTAAAATATTCATAGAATGCTTGAAGCATTCCACGGATATCAATGGATATCAGCAGTCCTTGGATACGATTTCATTCTGAACTACAGACTCTGAAGATTTCACATTCTTATAGGGGACCAGGAAGGGAGGGTGGTTCTTCCTCTGCAGGTGAGCCAATTTCTGTCTGAAATGGATATTTTTCCTGCAAAGTTATTACATCTTCCACTTCATTAAACACACGAGGACCCACCCAGCCTTTTTAATGTCCAACACCTATGTGGCAACTGACTTTATTCTTCAGTTTTAAAAGGAAATAAATTGTGTAGATTTTATCTTGCTCTATGACTTTGAGTTGCTGGGGTCTTCCAAGCTGGTGTTTTGCAAAACTCTGCTCTAACCCTTGCTTGAATTTCTAGGAGCTACAGCAATGATTCTTTCTGACAATGACAAGAAAAGGGGTCATTTTTGTCTAAAATCACATTCAAGGAAAGAGTAATTTGGTTATAATGATACAATACCTATTTTTAGATGACTCTATTTTCAAAAAGTTGCCCTCTTCATGTTTAAATAAATGCAAAGATTAAAACATAAATGTACAACCCCATTAATGTTTCTTAGTTCTTTAATGGAACAAAGGAAGACTCTGCCAGTCCTTTGTCAATCCTCTGGTTGGCTTCCACTGAGAAATGAGATGATATAAGGTATTTCTAACAGGGTTTAAGTTACGTCTCAAGTAATAGCTGTGAGGTTGTGTTATCTTGAAAGGGGGGGGAAATAATTGCTTTAACCTCGAGTAGAAACCAGTACATTGGGGATTTCTAATGGAACTTTAACCACATAAGAGTTAAATGTTTGATTCCAGTGCGTTGTCTGTGGGAAGGGTAAAATGAAGAACAGTTTTACAAGGCTGTTCATCTTACCTTGAGATAGATAACAAAGCCAGGAGCCTGGATCCTGCCTGTTTCTACTGAAAGAGTTACTAAATGAAGTATGGCTTAATTAATTGGTATTTGACGTCTAACTGTGGGATAAATCCTGCCAAAGAGAACATTTTGAAAAGCCAGGCTGGAACCACATCACAAAGAATATTCACACAGACAGGAAGACATGTATAAATCAGACCACTTTTCCTCCTTCGCAGACATCATCACTCACAAATCATCTTTAATGTGTGTTATAAAAATAATTAATAGCCCAATTATAACTTATTTTTTCCCCACAGTACTTCAGACACCTAATGTGTGTAGGCATGCTCAGAAGATCCCAGAAAATGCCTGTTTGCATCTGGAGGAGCCTGGAGATCTTTGAAAATCTGCTTCTAAGGGGATTTGAAAACCCTGCCCTGTTTTTAGCCTTTTTTTATATGAACTTTCCTGCTGCTGTGTTCATTCCTTTCAATAATGAAATGTGGCGTGGTAGAACGAGGGAGAGATTCCCTCCAAATAGGTTTGGAAGCTGCACAGCAGCACTTGTAAGTTGCTTTCAGACTGGAATGATTCAACGACAGACTTGTTAACTCCAGTCATAGATGTACAAATCTGGTTTGTTAAAGACTGGCTTTGCCAAACAAATCAACATCTTGTAGTGTTGCAAGGAAGCTGAAGCTCGGACTTCTTATGCAACACGGAGAGGCTGCTGGTAAATCCCATAGCATTGCTTTTGTCTTTAAATAAACTATGGTGTGAATTCAACATAAAAGCAGACATTGAGCACGTTGTCTGATAATTTGGCTTGGGTTCTAATCAACAGTGTTTACTCAAGTGAAACGTGGTGATAAATACTCTGAATCAGAAGCATGTTGTGATGTGCTGCACAATCCCCAGTGTTAAATCGGCTTTTTCCCCTCCTGACTGAAACTTTCATTGTTTGAACAGGGATGACAGAAAACAATTTCTTCAAGGAACCTTGTAAGTCAAGCTCTGGATGTATCAAAGCCTATCCAATAAGCGAAGCTTCTACAACATAACTTGTAGAAAGAGAATTATTTAAAGATTCAAATTGAAAACCCTGGGTTTGATTTGGTTTTTTTTTTTTTTTTTTTTACTTATGTCTCCAATAAACTCTCTTCCTTGAGATTTTCTTTATAATTTTTCCTAATTTCATTTATGCAAGTGAGAATTGGGAATGCCAGCATGGAGTCATGGATTAGTGCGAAGGAAAGAAGCCTTTGCAAAAGACTTGTTTAGGGTTCTTTTGATAGTTGCCACGACTATTTAGAGGACTTATTTCAGCACTGCTGCACCTTTTTGTTTGGGCCTCTGGGCAAACCAACCTTCCCTCCCACTGTTCTTTCCTCCTGCTTTCCTTCCTTCCCCTTCAGTCCCTTTAAATGCTGTAAATGCATAAGAGACAAACCCTTCTCCCAGCAAAGCAGCAGAAACACACATCCTGCAGGACACACTTCCCCAAGCAGGCACAGCCTCCCCAATCAACCAAGGATCCCAGGGAAAGACGAGCCCCTGGTGAAAGAACCCAGGGAGGCGCTGGGGCCACTGTTCTGCTCTGCTCTGTGAGCAGCAAACCACAAATTCAGAAGTGCTCCATTCTTCCCGTGACATTTACGACCAGATTTTCCAGCTTAGTTCACTGCCTCGTGCCCAATGTCCCGAGGAAAATCCAAGCCTTTGAAGTAATTTTCCTTGATGATTTTCCACTCCAATCCATATGCTAGAGATCCCTGGAGGCCCCGAGCCTGCCCAAAGGATGTATCAGGATGATGACAAAACCTCGACAAGGGGAATTTGGGCTTGTTTCCTAAATGGTCATCAAGGTCTTTGGAAAACCTTGTCTTGAATCTCAATTCTCCATCATACCGATGGAGAATTACCTTTTCCTCTACTTTTTGTACACTCTGTTTGCTTCAACCCCTTAAGGATGGCCTTTGGTGAAGCACAATGGGACCTTGATCCTGGTAAAGTTCATGGATTCTTCAATAATTCAGATAGTGCAGAATTACCTCAGTTCCCACAAATGAGTATCGTGCATATAATGTATTGATTTTTTCCCGTTTAGTGAGTTTCCCCTTTCTTTTCTCCTTTTTCCTCTGATCTTTTTGATAGATAAAGGAGATACAGATTTATGAGGTCAGAGGCTTAACAGAGAAAGAGCAATTTAACTGTGCAACAGTAAAAAAAGAAATCTGAGCAAAAAATATCAATCTGCAGAGGAAGAAAATTCAAAAGATAAATAAGAAGCTGAAAAAAGACCATATTTGAAAGAAAATTCCCCTTTAAAGGAGATGAAAGGCAAATGATCTTCAACATCAAAAAGCACTACCCAAACAGAAGTCCAACATGATTTTGTTCTAAAGTAGTAAAGGGGAGAAACAATTAGGCTTAACATGAAAGATGGAGACAGAGCTGGAGGGAATTCTAACTCAACAGAAAACAGTGTTAGGAAACAGACATGTAAAGCAAGTGGGAACTAACAGGAAAGGAAGAGCATTTGTAGGCTCAGAAGGCCACACAGCAAAATATTATTTTCAAGAGACACATCTCTAGTTCCTTGAAGCCTGATGGAAATACCTGGTATGGAAGTTTCAGTTGGTTTTTGACATATCTGCTCTGTGATTTTGACTGGCAGCTGCCTTCCCCATCAATGATTTGTCCTCACTTTCCCTTCCATTCATTACCAAAATGATGAAATCTCATGGTGCATTCCTGACCAAGGAAATCCAGACAGCAACATCTGCGCAGGAAATGCATTTTCACAGCAGAGCTCATTTTAGTGGTGACCCCACACGAGCAGCTGCTTGGCAATAGACTAAAATCCATTTAAAAATGCCAGCTTGAAAGAGCAGCTGAAGGAAAGCTGGGCACACTCTCCTGAAATATAGGCCAGAGGTAGCTGGGTACATTTTCTTCTTTGAATTTGAAATGAGGAATCCTACTCAGTGACCTTCCCAACTAAACCTGTGTATGGCATAGAAACCTAGATGTAAAATAAATGAATTGCAGCCACCCTCCCCGCATAGAAAAATATAAGAATTTCATGTACATATAATTCGAAGCAATTTTCAAGGCAATTTTCTATCTCTGCTATCATTCACAGTAGGAGTGAATGTCCCAGCAGTGGGTAAATCATAATCCTTACCTCTCTGTGGCCAAAAAAACACCAAGAAAACTCCAATTTTCTTTTGTAAAATGTTTGCTAAAGACCTTGATATATTATCATGTAAGCATGTAAAGTGGAGACCTGCCTGTAACCTGTGAAGCACAGAAAATGAGTGTTAAAGAATGCATGACGGGTCCCAGTTAGGATAAAATATTAATAATGTGAGTAGGGCTGTGTGGATATTGCAAGCCTGCTGCCATCTAATTAGAGCACATTGTCTCCTAGCAGAGTTATAATACAAATGTTTCTCCTGCATATTCCCAAATTCTCTGCTTCCCACTTCCAAAGTGCCTGCGAAAATTCAACATATATTGTTGTTTTGACTTTTTTTTAATGTCCTTTTTATTTTTTTAAGTTCCATGGTGGAGGTGAGCCCTCATGGGAATTCAAAATACAACATTCAGAGTTCCTTCTTTTTTTCTCTGCTGCATAAGGTGATTGAAAATAAGTGTTGAAAATGGGGTGTTGTTTAGAATTTTTTAGAATTGATGTCGTTCTAAGCATCCTACTTATCAAAAGCAGAACCTCTGGACATGTTAAGTAAGACATAGGTTTCTAGCAAATGTGTCCCTGGGTCTTCCAGGATGCTCTAAATATTTGGAATTTGGGCGGATGTCTTGAGAACATTTTGAAAAGAGATGATTTTGAAAAGACCTGATGTCTTGTCAGGCCCAAAACCGTCTCAAGTTTCACTTGACTCACGCAAGCACTCCTCTCATGGTTATTTGCTAGTATATTATAACTATTTTAGATCTTTCAGGAAGGAATTGTTCCCTGTGAGGGTGGGCAGGCCCTGGCACAGGGTACCCAGAGAAGCTATGGCTGCCCTGGATCCTTGGAAGTGTCCAAGGCCAGGTTGGACAGGGCTTGGAGCCACCTGGGACAGTGGGAGGTGTCCCTGCCCATGGCAGGGGGTTGAACAAGATAAGCTGTCACCTGAAGATGCCCCATTTCTCTGAACAGGAGTGTACAGGTGAGGAGATTTTTTCCTAATCTTTTCAATTAGATAAAAAGTTGGATAGGATCTTGGCTGCTCTAAAGGGTAAAAAAATGAAAGCTGTGAACTAAACCCCGGTTATGCGACTGTGTCTAAAAAGAATTTGTGAAAAGAGAAGAGTCTGCGCACTTGAAGTCAAAGCTCACACTTTCAATATTGACAACAATTGGTGTTTAAAAGCCATGAGCCAGGCTCAAAGATGCAGCAAAGTTGGCTGATCAATAATCTCTTAAAACTGGACATTTACTTTCTTGCCCTGCGGTTGCATTTGGGTTACATTTGCAAGTTCTCCTTCTCATCAGGGATTTTTCTCACTTCCTCAATGCCACATTTACCGTGCCTTGGTTTCACCTGCTGGTATCCAGTGTCAGCACCTCAGCAGTGTGATCCTACACAGGGCACTGTGGGACCCAGGATGAGACACACTTTATCGCTGTAAAATCATAATTACTGCAATCAAAGGTTCCTGCACATCTGTCAGTGCAGACCTTGCATCAGAACTTTTTTCAGAAGGTCATTTTCCTGTCATCACCTCACCTGAGTATTTCACACAGCACTGCCTTCTCCTTCTCAAGGTATGGCAGGGAATGTTTCAGGCCTTGCCAGATGGCCACTACTTCAGGACCAGGAATACTTAGGTGATAGTCTCCCAGTCAATTCCATATTTGTGTTGGGTGTTTCCAACCACCCCTGTCAGAGAATCACTTTCTCCCTCTTTGATAGGAGTATTCAATTAATTTTAAACAAGAAACTAAACTCCAGCTTCACTACAAAGTCTGAGTGTACGAAATAATAAATCACAAGCATATTTTGGTTTGCATCTTCCAACTAAGGATGCAAAGAATTTCACAAGAAATCTTGTGTTTGAAACGACGCTCATGAAAGTGTTAACTTGAAAAAGGCAGCTTTAAAAAAGAAACTGCTGGGGATTTGCCTGTGATGAATGTAGGGCAAGATCAGCCATTGAGATTTCAGAGTATTTCTCCTGCGATCTATTAAATGTGGTTGTCATGTCCCATCTGACACGATCTTGTTTCTAACTGACTTTGCTGGTGATAGTCAGGGCTTCTCAGTAATTGAAGACAGACTCAGCCCCTGGCACTGGCTGTACCTTCTAGGAAAGCACCAGGCTTTGATTGAAGACCCGACATGAATCACAGTCTACTCTCGCCAGTACAGAATTGTGTCAGATGAATGAGCAAGTATTTCTTGTTAACAAACTCAGATTATTAGGCTAAAATTCTTTGGAAAGAAATAAAACAAAAGACTCGCAGATGATCAGCTGAGGTGTATGGCACAAAACACCCCAAACACAGATCTTGCCCAAAGTGTCCCAAAATTATTTGCACTTACAGGAAAACACCCAAATATCTGGAGTTCAATTTTGGTTTCTCATGGCCAGGAACTCTCTGATTCCTATGGTGACAAGTAACAGCTCAGCTCACTTGTCATCCTTGCTATCCATGGGACCACTTTACAGCAAAAAGTGTAGCTTTGCTCATTAGCAGCCCAGTCATAAGAGTCATCCTGCTCATTATCATCCTAATAAGGGCATTTGAACAGGTGTCTTCTCTGGAGGGACACGATGAATCTCCATTCCTTATAGATACAAAATTCATTAGACATTTCTTTTTCTTTCAGTGTTCCATTTACCTTTTGTCACACACCAGCAGTTTTTAATTCTTGGTTTCCTACAGCTCTTTATCTTCTCGCAGACTGGAGTGGAGTACATGCCTGTCTGATCCAGCAGAAGCTGCTCTCTCTAGTGAACTGGAAGAAATATGACTAAATCAGAATTCAGCTGAAAAATAGGACTTCCTATATCTAGTGCAACACTGAAGTGATTTTTTGTACTGTTGGGAAGACCTAAGATGTTTTTTTCTTATGGTGCAGCACTGTTTTGTATAGGATGAACCAGACAACTGTTTCTTTGCTACCTCTGTTCAGAGATCTTACATCTTCCTACAAGGTGCCAAATTAACTGTATGTGTTCTACTGGGATTGTGAATTTCCAAAGACTTGAGCTGCTCCAGGTGATGGCCAATTTTTGGCAGAAATCCTTTTTTTCTTGACTCTAGGTGATGAAGTTCCTAATACTGTCACTTTAGCAAATTCCTACAGTCAAATAGTCTGAGCAGGGGTTGTTGGGGATCATTTTAGCCATTTATCTGAAGTGTGCTCCAGAAGACCAAAAATCGGAGCCCAAGTTCCCACGTGTACAGACCACGGTAGGGACTGAGCAATAATTCAATCTGTAGAACCGAGTTACTGGTGATGAGGCACACCCAAAGCACTTTGGAGGACACAGCAGTGGGTGTAGGAACTAATCTGAAGTACCTGATCTCACTGCCCAGCCCTGCTTCCTCCCAAGACGCTGTTCCACCCCAAAAAGCAGATTTCTAACCGAATTTGGGAGTGAAGTTGAGTGCAGGAAGAAAAGAGGGTTGGAGGGAAGGTGTTTTAAGATTTGGCTTTCAGTCTCATTAACCCAATTTTATTTGATTGGCAATAAATCAAACCACTTTCCCCAGAGTCAGATTTTCTCTCCGCTGTCCATCTGAGGACAGGAGTGACAGAGTGGCTTTGGTGGGCACCTGACATAGAACCAGAGTCAACCTGTCACAGACAAACAAAATACTGGAAAAAGAAATCTCAGGCTACAGATTCACTCATGAGTCTTCTCCCTTCCCTACAGTCTCAGAAGAGTCTCCTTGACTATCTTGGGTGCATTCATCCACTTTACCCCAGGATTTTGGTTTTTAATTTCCTTTTCCAAAATTTATGATATTACTTAAGAGTATGACAAACCACTGCCCCTGTGGAATTAGCCTCTTTCCAGTGTTACCGAGATGGAAGTAGTAATGGCTCAAGCACATAGTTTATGATGGAAACAAAGAAAAGCTGAACTTGCTAATCCACATGGGAGAAATGGGTTCTAATAAGGACACAAGATTGCCAATTCCCTGCTTGAATTTCTCTCAATATCAGCAAAGCACATTTGTTGAACTTTTTCAATTGCCTCGAGTTCAGCCCAGGATTAGCTTTGCACTAATCTTCAAAATTGGAAATGACCTTAACATTTCCTGCAAGGTGAGCTCAAACACAAATACAGGAATCATCTGAATGTCATAAATTACCTCCACTCTCTTCTGTGTGTATGTGTGTGTGTGTGCATATAAGTAAATAAACAAGTCCTTATGTTTTATGGAAGGTTTTTTCAGTGCTAGACTGACAAGTTGAGTGTCTAATTTCCTATAGAGGCAATTAAATTTTGCCTCTAAATCCCCCTCCTCCTTTTCAGCTTCCTCTCCCTCACTTCACAGTCTCCCAGTGAACACATTTCTGTCCTCTGCATTTCATTATGTGTATGACGAAGCAGAAGAATATAAAATATATCAACACTGAACAAGAGTTCAGTAAAGTTTTCCATGGCCTAAAGTAAACCAACCAGTTTGTTACTGCATATCACATCCAAGCTTTGACCCTGCATTAGCAAACCGCTTCCCAAAAGTGGGAATCTATTAATGCACAAAACCCTCAAAAAGTTATGACCCTTATCCTGAGCCTTTCAGATGGGATGATACCAGGCCTTCCATGCCGGGGCTCTGTAAAAATTTTATTATTAGATTATAAACGAAACACATTCCTTTGCTAACCATTCCTAGTTCTAGAGGGGTTCCCAAAGTGAGAGGAATATATCTGATAAGTCAAATAACCTGACAATCAGTCTCAAATTCCCCTGTGTATATAAAAATATGCTTAATTTCTACTTCTGCCAAAAAAACATTTAGTCATGTGCTTAACTCTTAGTCCCATCAAAGGCAATTACTGTGAGGAGGAGACCATTTGGTATTTCTGTATGCAGCCCATCTACAGACTCAATATTGAGGTGCTTGCTTGACATCTTCAGGAGCACTCAAATATCAACAAATTTTGCATGGAAATATATTTGATGGACACAGATTTGGTTTTCTCAGTTACAAGCTGGTTAGACAAAACAGTCCATATGAACTTGTATTAAAATAAGTTCAATGTATTTAAGGTCTTCATAGATAACTGCAATCATTTATAAAACATCATCTTAGTCAAAGTAACCACTAAGTCAGCTGTGGGCAACAGCCTATAAGGACTACGATGGAACAAGTGACTTTGAAGCTAAACTTATCTATATTCAATTAAATAATGCTTTCTTAAACTGTTATAGCAAAATAACCTGTTCATCTAGCAAGCTTAGTTACAAAGTATTGCAACAGTTGTTTCTTATGGTGAAAAACATTACAAACCACTGATAGTCTGAGGACAGCTACAAGCAAATTGGGAGTAAATCATGAGCTGGATTCATCTCGGCTGCATGTTGAGGTCAATGGCATTCCAAGGAAAGATTCTTACATGGAATTGCATATGCTTGATCCTACTGCCATACCCAACACATTTACATGTTTAGAGACGGGCTGGGGATGGGTCTGGAGTACAAGACTGGTGAGAAGCAGCTGAGGGAGCTCAGCCTGGAGAAAAAGTGGCTGAAGTGAGGTATTATCAATTTCTACAGCTCCCTGACAGGAGAGTGGAGCCAAGTGGGGGTCAGGTTCTGCTTCCAGGGAACAAGGGACAGGACAAGGGGAAACGGCCTCAAGTTGTGCCAGAAAAGGTTTTGACTGGATATTGGGGAAAATTCCTTACCCAAGGGGTTGTCCGTCATTGCACAGGTTGTCCAAGGCAGTGGTGGTGTCCCCATCCCTGAAGGAATTTAAGAGCCATGTGGAAGTGGCATTTGGGGACACAAGTTAGTGGTGGCCGTGGCAGCGCTGGGGGAATGGTTGGACTTGATCATAAAGGTATCTTTCAACATAAATGATTCTATTATTCTAATTCCTGACTATTTGTCTTAGCACCAGGAAGCAGCAGTGCCAGAAGAGGATTATCCTGTGTTGGGTACTGTGGAAACACAGCCTGAAAAGGAGGATCTTCCCTGAAGAGTTTAAATGCAAAGAGAGACTAAAGACAAATGAATACAATTACCCTGGGAAATAAAGGAAAAGACAGGGATAGAACTGTTCAGTAACACAGGACACAGCCTCAAGAGGACTTTTGAATTTTCAGAGAACAGAAACACATCTGGGAACACATGTACCTGTCACAGTTACATTCGCCCTGACAGCATCCTGCCTTCCTGTCTGTCTAAAGGGTAGGAAAACAACCTGTGGGGCATCCTATACCTCTTTTCCAGCTGCTTGTGGAGCTTAGGTTTTTAGCTTAAACCAGATACTGGGCATGCCTAAACACACCTAAGACAGCTAAAGCTAGGAAAGATGAATCTCAAGTGATGGGAATTTCAATGAGAGTTTTGCCTCAAAGTCAAGTAGAAAAGGCTGGTATTTTGCTTGTTTTTATTTAAAGGTGTGTTAAGAAAACTTTTCCCTGCCCTCAACCATGATCCCTTGCCTGAAGGACAGCACAAGCTGTCTGAATTCGTGGATGAGCACAAGAATGGCTAAAGAGAATGAAGATAGCCCAGAGGGATCACAGGGAAGGATTATAAACTCAGTTCTGACCTTGCTGAGCTTGAATTGGTACATAATCACACAGAAGATGATGTGAGCTTGCCTGAAGGGAGGCTGGAGTAGACAGATCAATCTCTGAGCTTCCTGCTTAGAAAGAATGAACATTTTTCCTGGGATTTACCTACAGGTGACTGACAGATCAAAAAGGACCAAGGGAAATGGCCTTATAAAATATAAGAAATATTTACCAGATGGGAGGAGAAGGCAGGGTGGAAACAAGAGTCTGAACTCATTTTCTGATTCTGGGCTTGCTTGATGATACCATGGCTACAGCTAAACTGACTCTGGTGTAATCTCTTTTTGACATTGCAGAGGGGTTCAGAGGTGCTCTAATGTGGCTTCCAGGCTGGGAAGTTGTCCCGGGAACCTTGAAACCAGGTGGTTTCCAAATGTTATTATCCTTGCTCTTTGCAATCAGAAGATACTCAGATTAAGAACACGTTCATCTGTTTAGTGAAGTGTTTGCTTTCTTTCTTGGAGTCTGCCTCTCTACTGCTAAATTAAAAGGGGAGAAAAAAAAAAATTCTGCAGACCTGAACTGCCTTTTGGAGGTTTGATATGAGGTCATCTAAGTGTATTTTGGATAGCTGCTGAGGAAGCTTTGGAGAACTGTACAAGGTGGAAAGAAAGTTCACACGTTCTCCACACAATGTCCCGAGAGCAGCCCCATTCCCAGACCACTCCTGGGCTCTAGAGTAGATAATAAAAGAGCACCATGGAGCGCATTAGTGATTAAACAGCTTGGTCAGCAATGAATTAGCACTTTAACCAAATTCCCTGCTGCATTTGACATCAAGCAATTCAAGAACCTGGAGGAGCACTCCCTGGCATTGGTCTGCTCTTATCATTTATTCCCTGAGGAACACGAAGAGCAAAATCCTCTCATGTAGAGAAGTTAAAAGAAAAAAATCAACAACCCAGAATTTGTGTAAATCAAATTCTTCAGTGAGAGTCACATCTTTCTTCTGATACATCACACCCACTTAAAGGCATTTAACTGAGAGGACTATACTAAGACTTAAGTGATCTTAGGTTTTATCCATAGTCAAAAGAAGGAAGTGAAAGAAATTTATTATTTAGAAAGTTTCAATTCACCTTTCAAGAAATATCTTTTCTATCCAATATTTTTATACCTGTTCAGTATTTAGTCAAACTGTAGTACAATCTATCATTTCAAAATAATGATATTTTTTTCTTATTCCACCATTGATTACTGTTCTCCAGTTATAAAACATTAATTGCCAAATAACTCCGAAGTTGGCATAAAAAACTACTAACCCATAAGACAAAACTTCCTGTCTGCCAGAAGCAGGGAATAGGAGGTGTTTTTCACATCCACAACCACAGCTAATCTAAAAACAAGCAAAGGAAAGAGCATCTTTGCTATATAGGAGGTGTTGGATAAATGCTAGAAAAGGGAATAAACATCCCATTCAGAGAGAGAAAAAAAAATGATCATTTAGCTCTTTTTCATGGGACAAGAGTGAAAACTTAAGTAAAGACAATAATAACACAACTAATGCATTTGTAATAAAGGATGGAACAATATTAGCAGAAGTAGTTTGCAGAAGAGTTGGATTTTACTGTTGTAGAAAACATTAAAACAGGGAAAATGAAATCACAGCAAATACAGAGAACAAAGAGGAACACCAATGAGCTTGGAAGAGGTTCTACCTGGTAAGGTGGTCACACTGGTGCTTTTCCCTTGAGGGAACCAGTGGTACCGCAGGTAGGAGGAGGTGATTTGTATCCTCTGTGCAGAGGTGAAGGCACTTTCTCCACGTGGCAGCAAGAGCAGTGTCTCCTGCTTCACAAAAGGTTGGATCCACCCAGGATTAGAGCAACATCATCCCAGTTTCCATTGGGCCAGCTGTAAGACCTTGTGTTTTTGCAGCTTACAACCACATAACCCAGCCCCGAGCTGCCACCAGCCCTGCAGGAGCTGCAGCCTCCTCACCATCCCTTTATGTACTTGCCCTTACACCTCATCAGCAGACACGGGTGCTGGCCCCACTTGTGTCCATCCCATGGGGAATGGAAGGAGCTGGGGATCTGTGCCAGTGCAGCTCCTTGCTCCTGATGAGCTGGGCAGTGTTGGTCACTGACTGATTAATCAATGCTTGGAGGTGTTTACCCGACATCACCTCCAGGGAGGTCAGGGTTAGTAACAGATCTGTCACCTTGCAGCTCCTGTAAAAGCCTCTCATTTGCATCTTTCAAATTATTTATTATGTGGGGTTTTTTTTAATATTCCCAGTCTTATGTATAACAGTCAAGGAGTGCTTGATCTATGGGTTTTTATTTGTGTGTACTTAGAAATAAATATCTACAAACACGAGCATGCACTCATGTATGCAGATGAGAGGTGCTGGGCACTTTAATGGAAACCTGGAAATTTGGTTTGCTGCTGTCAATCCCATTCTTTTCCATGTGGTCTCATTTCCTGGCTTGCTTTATCAATACAGAACAATCACAGAGTCATAGAATAGAATATCCTGGGTTGGAAGGGACCCACAAGGGCCAGCAATCCAGCTCCTGGCCCTGCACAGGACACCCCAAGAATCCCACCCTGTGCCTGGAAGCATTGTCCAAGCAATTCTAGAGCTCTGTCTCTCTGGGGAGCCTGGTCAGTGCCTGGCCACCCTCTGGGGGAAGAACCTTTTCCTAATATCCATCCTAAACCTCCTTTTCATGCCATTCCCCTGAGTCCTGTCACTGTTCACAGAGAGCAGAGATTGGTGCTGCCCCTCATGAGGATGTTGGAGACCACGATGAGTCTCCCCTCGCTTTCCTCTTCTCCAGGTTGAACAAACCTTCAGCCACTCCTCCTATGGCTTCTCCTCTAGACCCTTGACCAATTTTGTGGCCTTCCTTTCATTGTTTTGTCTGTATACCCTTAATCCTGATATAGTCTCATGACGAGGCTCAGGAAAATGGACCGGCCAAAATCTAGATGATGGTCAAAATCTGACTGGTTTCTAACTGCATCAGCATCCTGAGCTATCTCCCTACGTGATGTTGCATAAAATATCAATGTTTTTAACAAATCTGGTAGTGCCAGTTGGAAGATGAAGGCAGGAACATGAGGCTGGGGGTGAAGGAGGTGAAGAACTGAAGAGAGTGGCTGCAGTAGCTCTGGTTTGGCTGAGCTAAAGCACCGTGGGACTGCACCCTTGGAGTGCAGTTAGGGTTGTACAGTGATTTACAAGCATCTTCATGCACGCACAGGGCCAAGAGCATGTGTGGAAATAAATGTTGAAGAAAACCTTGGACAGACAGAAAAAGCAATGTTAATGAAAGCTTGAGGGAATGAGGGCACCTTGTGTGTCTGTAAAGTTTCTGGCACACAACGGCAGCCATAAAAATAAAAAACAATATTAAAAGACTAGCAGGCCTCTGGAACAGAGGAGGTTGGCAAGGGAAACGTTCCCAATCTGGAAAAGTTCACATGTGGAAATGAGGTGTGAGCCCTGCCATCAATTTGAACCGTGGCTGATGGAAGACAGCGAACGTGCTCGTGTGAAGGCAGCAGGGACAGCAGCAGATGATTCACAGCCACGCAGTTCTCATCCTATTAAATGGAAATGAAGCATCCACAGCCCAGGAAGCAGCTCAGGGGAGGATTGTGGCTGTGGCCATGAAATAGCAATGGGTGAGGGATTTTCCAATTATTCAACAACAGTGAGTGAGAGGGGCTGCCTTCCAGCTCAGAGATGCCCTCAGTGCTGTGGCCACAGTCACACTTCCAGAGGAGTTATTTACAAAGCTTTATAAGCTCCCTCAGTTCAGCACACGTTTAACTCATAAATTTAGGGCTATGAGATGTAGGGACTCATCTAGATCCATGAACACCTCGCCCCTTCCCAGGAAAAAAGTTGTATCATACTGAAAACCCACACTGGGGGTCTTCTAATTGAGGTCAGTCTTCCAGAACCAGTGAAAAGTTCATCAAAATCAAGGGAAGTGCTTCTAGTCTTCCATCATCTTTGGATCAGGCTCTTAATGAAACCATCTGTTCCAATGCATATTCACAATGGGAAAAACAGCTCCAGAGGAAGTTTGAAACCATTGCTCTTCTTTGTCTTTTGTTTTTCATCCTTCACCATCTTCCCTCCCTTCTTCAAGTGAGTAATAAGAAGGTTTTGGGTGCCACAGAAGGAGATGACAGGAGAGGCGCAGCCCAGAAGGAGTGGAAACTGTGGACATGGATCACTCACCATTCCTACCAGGGAATCCATAAATCTGTGATGGCACTGGAGCAATGAGTGTGTCCTAAAGCTGTTCCTGAGGTGATAATTTTTTATCAGGAGTGTGGGTACAAACACATGAAAATAATATTGCAAACCTAACTTTTAGCTTTCCTATCCTGCTAGGCACTGAGCAGTGCTGAGCCAGATTTCTATGAATTTTGTTCTTTCTTCCTTAAGAAGTTGCTGCCAAAGCACAAGTACCTTCAATCAACAAAAACAAGCATCTTGGACAGAAACAGGAGAGCTACACAAAATCGAATCAAATCAAAAGGTATTTAAAAAACATATGGAAAGAAAACACCTCCCACAAAGCTTGACCATCCTCAGCTCAAAATTCATATAATCATGAGAAATACTGAGATTCCCATTTCACAGCTGTTTCTACTCATCTGTTTTAGGTGTGGCAGAAGGAATTGCTGAGGATTTGTGGCTGCTCTCTCCTTCTATGTCTGTTCTGCCACATTTACTGACTGGATGATACATTGGATTTTTTTTTTCCCCAGAAGGAAACAGTTTTATTTAAGCTCAAGGCTTGACTTGAAGCCAGCAGAAGTCATTCAATAGGTGAAAAGATTTTCAGCCTTTTCTTTTAATCCACCTTCACGGACCACGTAGGACTGCCCTGCCAGACCATCAGACAGCATGTAACCTACACAGATGCTGAAATACAGGTACTGAAATAGCATTTCTGCAGCTTTTTGTATAACTCATATCTGCAGTCAATGAGAAAACATCCCACCTATTTGAAATCAATATCTAAGGATGGGATCAATGGTACTTCCACAGGTGCCAAAATCCTTTATCATCGACTACTGAGAACCCAGACAATGACCTTAGGTCAGGCACTGAACTTTTAGATGCATCTACATAAATGAGAAGTCTTTGCTGTAAATTCTCAAGGCTTTCTGCTGCTTTCAGTAGTGAAAGGAGAGATTTCCCTTCCTCTGATACTCTCAGCAGGACAGCCTGTGAATCAATCCACATTCTGCTTCACAGACAAAAATGGTAATTTTTTTCTGCATTCCTGGAGCAGGAGGGGCTGTAAATGTTGTCCTCTTTGCTTTTTCTCCCCTTGAAGCTGCAATAGGAAAGGCAGTGAGATCTTAGGAGAGAGGAAATGAAGCTCAAGAACACTCAGTAGAATGACATGTCATGTGGGAGTGATGCAAAGTTAAACTCTCCCCTGCGGTGGAGATAAAAATTTGTCAGGTTCTGGTATGGATGAACATCCCTGTTACCAGGGACATAATTTTCAAATATTGTGCTGCTCCAGGTCATTCTTAAAATCACACTGGCTGTTGGAATGATTAAGGTGAATAATCTGAACTCAGAGACTCATGGTTATACTCACAGACAGCAAAAATATTACCTTATTTTTTTCTGCATTAGTGGTCAAAAAGTAGGTTAGGATGGTGATAAGGAAATGAGATTTGTGAGTTGGATTTCACATCTGGCTCTTTTACACTTACCTGGAGTAGTGCCTAGAGTGTCAGTAGAGCTGTAGGATTTCCACAGTTCCCCTTAATATGGATAAAACTCAGACAAAGCATTGCAAACACATCACAGAAAAAAATCTGACCGGGGTCCCCCTGCCATGGACAACAGGGGTCTTATCCACTGCCTCTGATGGGGACTGAGAAAGCCTTTGAGCACCTAATTTCAGAAGCAATCAGATCCTTTCCAGGCTGCTGAGTGGAGAAGAAAATATTCTTGCAGCCTGGTTGTTTGGAAAAGTGGCTGAAAGAATTTTGAGGTGCTTTTACTCGAACCTGGCTCGGATCTGCACCAGTCACCTCTGAGCCCCTCTGTCCCACCAGAACACTTGTTTTCTGTTTACTGGGATCCTCTCTTAGGTCTGCCAACCTGCTCTCCACCTCTGTGCATTGAAATAACCTTTCTTTAAGGCTGATAATAAAATAAATGTGAGTGTAACAATGCAAAGAACGCTGTATTAACACACACAACCAACCCCTCCCCTCCCCCAAATTCTCCTTGTCAGCTTTCAGCAGTTAACTTGAAAAGCACAACAAAGTTAATATGCTGTCAACACTCAGCTCTGAAAATCCAGCTGGGATCTAAAGATAACAGATCAAAACCTGTCACTGGAATGGGGGCACAGTGCTGCTGGTGAACAAGCTGTCCTAATATTTGCAGGTTGTTTTAAACAATAATAATGTTCTGATTCCCCCTCTGATACAATGCCTTCGCACCGAGGGTGCATTGCAAATATCCTGGATTTTAGCCCAGTGTCTCCATCTGATATAAAGCTTCTGCTGGTGGCTGGCTGGAATATTGGATGATGTACGGCCTTCAACTGCTGGATGTGGCAGGAAAATGCATGAAGCCATGTGAGATAAGAAGGTCACAGGCAGAGCTCACTGGAAAAATGCTTCCTTGAGGATCTTTGCTGGCTGATAAAAGTCAGTTGTCCCAAGGGAAAAAGAACATTTATGAAAGTCACAGACATAAGTGCCTTCAGAACAAAACATCATACAGAAAGGCTTTGATATAAATGTGTTTACATTCCATGATTGGGGTTTGGGATTTTAATTTACTGCTCTGGTCAGGCTAAAAAAGAGCTGCTGGAGGTTTAAATGCTTGCAAAGCGTTCCTTTACCTTCCCATAAATAAAATACCTAAAAGTATTTATCATGGCTTCTATCTACTCATTGGAGCTGAGCCAGTGATGTTTTAACTACGGCCGATAACAAATACACAGGTACTGGGCTGGGTAAGTCCCTAAGTGCATTGGAACCTTGGAAAAGTAGAAGTGCCTTTAATCAGTTTGTGATTCATGGCTAAGAAATCCGGACAAAATTAAACCCAAAAGGCACAAATGGAAATTTTTTCTGGGTTTTGAAGCAAAAAAATGCCACAGTAGGATGAGAGGTTGGACATGCTCCAGCCACGTGCACTCAGAGCCCAGAACCTGCCGTGCCTGGGCTGAGCCCCAGCGTGGGCAGCAGGGAGGGGATTCTGCCCCTCTGCCCCCTCAGGTGAGACCCCACCTGCAGAGCTGCCCCAGCCCTGGGACCAGCACAGGAAGGAGCTGGAGCTGCTGGAGCAAGTCCAGAGTAGGCAACAGGATAAGCAGAGGGAAGGAGCAGCCCTGCTGGGAGGAAAAGCTGGGAGAATTGGGATTGTTCAGCCTGGAGAAGAGAAAGCTTGGGGTGACCTCACTCTGGCCTTCTAGTGCCTGAAGGGAACTCACGGGAAATATGGAGAGACACTGCTGACAAGGGTCTGCAGTGACAGGACATTGGGGAATGGCCTCACACTGACAGAGAGTAGGTTTAGATGAGATCTTAAAAAATAATTCTTTACTTGTGCGGGTGGGGAGGTCCTTGCACAGGTTGCCCAGAGAAGCTGTGGCCACCCCTGGATCCCTGGAAGTGTCCAGGGCCAGGCTGGACAGGGACAGGGCTAGGAACAACCTGGGACAGTGGGAGGTGTGGCAGGGAGTCCGAACTGGAAGATCCCTTCCATCCCAAACCATTCCACGATTCTGTGATTCTCTGACAAGAAATTGTGCTGCACTGTAAGTATCTTGAAAGTCATGGCAGCAGAGAGGGCTTTTGGACTGATTATTCTTTATAAATAAGTGTCTCAGAAGTGCACTCTTTGAAAGAAGGACTGTACTCAAGAGCATTAACAAGGCCTAAGCAGATGCGAATGTCACTGTAATTTCCTTTTTCTGAGGTTTAGTATAGTCCAGATGTCAACAGCTGATGAAATGGAGGACCCAAAAGCTCAAAAGTGTTAAGAAATCAAGACATCTTGACAAATAGATACCTGCTTGTCCAATATAACCATGACTCAGTGAAAAAAATTAATTCATTGCTTAAGATTGAACATCCTTAGAGGACATTTTGGGAACACACTTCAACAATCCATGAAATACATTCAGGAGCACAGCTGCAGGGAAGG
Source organism: Tichodroma muraria (assembly GCA_013390105.1). NCBI lineage: Eukaryota > Metazoa > Chordata > Aves > Passeriformes > Sittidae > Tichodroma > Tichodroma muraria. The sequence goes on from WAAG01078395.1 coordinate 49,815, forward strand.
AATAAAGCATAAGCAATTATACAGAGGCTTGAAAAAGATACAAACTGGGCAAATTGTATGAGTGTAATTGAATAAAACCCTCCATTTTCATCAAATTATTCACTACGTGCTAGCAAGGTACTTAAAAAATAAAAAGAGATTTTTTTAAAATGAATGTTTGGGTTTGGATTTAGGCAACAGAAATGAGGTACCTTAGTCTATCTAAACACTGCATGAATTTTCGTTGTAATTAGCATATGGAGATCCCAGAAACAGCACTAGAATTTAAGGGACTTCAACAACATCGAAAGAAGGGATCATTTTATCTGTGTGCTAAATACAGGAGTGGTGCCAAGCTTGCCGCATCGCTGTTGTAAAGTTTGGCCTTGGGTCATAATTGTTCATGCAAAATGCAATCAAAGATTAAAAACACCCTAAACAATGGGGTTTAATGACAAAGATAAAGCAACTACTTGATCTGAACTCTGAGAGGCTCATCATTCTGAAAATGCACTGACTTGGACACTTAGCTATGAAAGAAGGTGCAATTAGGTCTGCATGCTTTAAAATCCTTATCTTAATGAATGTGGGAGCTAATATATGACTACAAATGAGGAGAAAAGAGGGCAACAGTTCTCAAGGGTTAAGCAACAGTTTTGTCTCTACTTTTTTGAGTCTAAAAGATGGTGATAAAGCGGGGGCTGGAGTGAAATGAAAAGAGAAAGTCACAAGGGTTTATTAAATAGAAACTTTGAAAGCACAGACAGATCTGATTGGTCACCATATGAAACACAGGCTGAAGCGTAGGGCAAAGCTTGCTTTGAAATACAAAAAGCCTGCTAGAATGATGTCAAACTTTAGCCTTAGTGAGTGTTATCTGCCATCCAGGATCTGGGCTGCCTCACTCTGCCCTTCCCAGACTCTGCCCTTAACGCTGTAGTGTCAAATCTCTTTGACTGTGTCATCACAAGGATTTTCCCCGACTGCAGCCAACAGAGAGGCTGAGTCTTGCAGTAGAAATAGAATAAAAAGAAAACCAGATAAAAAGACAGGTAAGAAAGGATGAAACAAAAAAAGTAGGGAAGGACTGAGGCGAGAGATGACCTTTTCTACATTCCCAGGACTGCAACACTGCAGGGTAGCAGGCAGATCCTCAGCTGCTGTTGAGCTGATAGAGAGAGACCCAGATTCAGGCTCCCAGACTTCACAAGGATTCCCAAATGTAGGATCCCTCTATAATTGGTGGAGACCGTCCCACAACCCGCATGACAGGGAGATACTTGTAAAAGAAGAGGCACTTCTCTTCCTTGGCTGGTTTTCAGAGCAGAAGTTTATTCATGTTTGCAGAGTTCAGCGTTGATTTTTGAGGCATGGATCATGGATTTCGGAATATGGGTCCTTGTCAATCCCGAGATAACCTGAAAGGGACTCAGAGGCTTTCAAGGCCAATTTTCTCATCTCTAATCTGTGTACTGAGGGCTAAAGTGTCAAAGGCAGCAACCAGAAGGTGACAATCAGATTATTTTAAAAGGGTAGAAAGGAAGACTCAGGGAATTAAAGACCTTGTGCTGTGAAAATGGTGGAGCAGATCCTCATGGAAGCAATGTTAAGGCATGTGCAAGGCAAGGAAGTGATTTGAGACAGCCAACAGGACATCACCAAATCATGCCTGACCAGACTGGTGCCTTCCAGGAGGGGGCGACTTCAACAGTCAACAAGGAAAAAACAATTGTTTTCATCTACCTGTGTAGAGGGACTTAGAAATCTGAGAAGTTAATTTTAGACTTATGAATCCATGGTTTGTTAATATAAATTTCCAAGTGGATTTCTCTTTTTTTCCCTGCCAGGAAATGATGACGAATGGTACAAGAAAGGTAAGCTTAGTATCAGAGGAGAATTCAGGCAGTTGTGTGCCTTTTGAAATTCTGGTGAGATTTTTTAAATTTCAGGTCAGCCTTCTTTCAGATCACTGTGCTTAGGAGAATAAAATCCTACCGTGTGTCTTGAAAGGTATGGCAGAGTGCAATTAGGCTTATCTGAAATAAAAGGGATATGTGTAAAAAATGTCAGATATATTGTGTTGCACTGCATTATTTGGTGATTGAGTGGTTAATTCTATGGGAGAAATATAATTCTGATGCCAACATGTGAATTATATGGATCTAGCCTGCTGGAACAGATCACAGACGTGTGTGAGATATTTTTTTTCACTGTAAAATGAATAGTTTAAAAGGAAAGGGAACACACTCAACCCCCTTTCAAGGGATCAGAGTGACATTTCAGCTTTCATTTTAACCAAATGTTCTATGTTTGGATGTTGTAAATATTACTGTTCGGTAGAATAAATGCTTAAAACTAAACATATAATGCAGCCTTTTAGGAATGACGTTTAAGTCCTGGTCCCCATAAAAACGCAACCCAAACAACAGCAGTCCAGCAAATAAATAAAACCCAAACCACTGATAAAATAAATCTATCCACGGGAATTTGAAATTCTTTCCTCATCAGAGAGCACAAACAAAGCCAAGGTTTTTGAAAGCCACTAATTATATTCAGAGCATAGCATGTCCTGAAATTCAGCCTTCTTCAAGGTGTCTCTAGCTGAGCACCTGGAGCACCTGCAATAATTAATTGTTTTTCCAAAACCTGGACAACGACCCAGATTCCAAGAATTGCTCTAGGTTAGGAGAGCAATATTTGGTCCATTGATGCTTTTTCTTTCTCATGCCACACTCTTCTGAGGTGCATGAAAGAGAGGAAATGCACAATTTTCAGGGTGATAGTGAAACTTATGCTGAGCTTGGAAAGATTCCAGCAGTATTTTAGATGCTACTGCAGTACAGACAAACCCAGCAGTAACAAACCTTGTTTACCATTAGATATATTTTCTAAAATAAATGTGGAGGTAAAATTGTCAGCAAATTGGACCATCTGAGGCTTTTTACTTTTCTCCAGATTTATAGCTATAACACCCCTGCAAATTTTAAGCTAGTATCAAATCCCTGCAGAATCTTTATCCTTCTTAAACCAAATAATTGTCTTCTGCAGGAATACCAATTTTCCTGTGCCTCTAGGCTTGCAGTCTTTGATAGAAATTTCTTTTGGATGCTAATTTATTTGGTTATATTGCAGAGAGAAAAATCTGTTTGCAGCCAGTTTCTGGTAGGGGGAAGTAATACAAAACTACACCATCAGTGTTTATTCCAGAAACATGATGAAAACTAGGAATAGGAGAAGGAAATTATGGGTAAATGGTCCTTCTGAATACATGGGACTCCCCCAAGTATTAGGTTTATTCACTCTAAGTGACCATGCAAAGGGGCTACAGAGGACAATGAAGATTAAAGGGTTGGCATGGGTCACTCAGGGATTCAGATTTATTCTTGAGCTGTGTCAGCTCTCCAAAAATTTGGCACCTTTCAAAGTGGTTATTTGGACTCTCAACAGCTGTTGTGGGGAAAGGAAACCTCTGAAGGATTTCCTTCTCATCTCAAGGCAGGGGTCTGTGATAGGTAGATAATTTTTCTTCAGAAAAATAGACCCAAATCATACAGTTCTCATTTCCAGACAGTTTTTCCTTCAGCTTTAGTAATTTAAATATTCCTTTCCATGAGAAGCTACTGGTGGGCCAAAAGCCCACTTGCAGCTCAGCTGGTGTGGCATCTGACAGGAATCAGAAGGACTCCAGCCTCCACATGTTTCCAGACATCTCCCTCTGGCTTGTCAGGTACCTCTGCAGTTTTCAAGGCTGATAAAGCAGCATCCTCCTCTTTCTTTTTCTTCTCCAATCTCTTGGAGAAATAACTTGACTGCTAGGGCAATGAATGATAGGGCAAACTTACAGCTTTGGTTGGCTTCTTTATTTTTCTGTGTATGGAAGTAAATTTATTTGCTCTTTGCATTAGTAAAGATGGTCAGTACAAATCTGGGGCGTTAATTGGCACGTCTCTAATTACTTTTTTTTTTTTTCCTATCTTGGGCTGATCCCCCAGCGTGGGCAGCAGGGGAGGGGATTCTGCCCCTCTGCCCTGCTCAGGTGAGGCCCCACCTGCAGAGCTGCCCCAGCCCTGGGGTCCAGCAGCAGGAGGACGTGGAGCTGCTGGAGAGAGTCCAGAGGAAGCCACGGAGCTGCTCCAAGGCTGGAGCCAGGCTGGGAGAGCTGGGGGTGCTCACCTGGAGAAGGGAGAAATCCAGGGAGAGCTCAGAGCCCCTTGCAGGGCCTAAAGGGGCTCCAGGAGAGCTGGAGAGGGATTGGGGACAAGGGATGGAGGGACAGGACACAGGGGATGGCTTTCCAGTGGCAGAAGGCAGGGACAGATGGGATACTGGGGAGGAATCCTTCCCTGTGAGGGTGGGGAGGCCCTGGCCCTGCCCAGAGAAGCTGTGGCTGCCCCTGGATCCCTGGAAGTGTCCAAGGCCAGGCTAGAGCAGGGTTTGGAGCAATCTGGGACAGTGGAAGGTGCCTCTGCCCATGGCAGGAGGTGGAATAAGATGGGCTTTAAGATCCTTTCTACCTCAAACCTGTGATCTATGAGCCAGACTCTTCTCTATGTCACATTCTATGACACTTTTGCACGACTGACAAGTTGCAGATTTATGGGGCCATCCTTACATTGATTAGTTAATATGATTTTTAAGCTCAGGTGTTTTCTCACAGATGTAGTCAAACCTGTCTTCAAGTAACCTAAATTCCACTGACACAGGGACCAGAACTCTGAATTCCCAAGGACTTGCTGACAAAGGGTAAATTAAACCCTTCAAGTTACCTCTGTTAATTCACACCAAGACAGGGACACTGACATCCTTGTTCCTGCCTGAGTGGGGAAGGAATTTTTCTAACCTGAAAAAAAAGTACTAAAAAACCCCAGAAAAACAAAACCAACAATCAAACAAAAACCCATACCAAACTAAAACCAAGCTCAAAACCCCCAGACCAACACCCCCTTCTTTTATTGATACTGTAAAACTACCGTAAGCAGTAAAATATCTCTATCAGCAAGAACTAAATCCTTAAAACTAGCTAAATGTCTGACTCATGATGCTCCATTTAGGGATTGTCTCTTTGATCCCTTTGGAAAATAAGCTTATATTTTAAAACATGTGACTTCCTCTTTTATTAAAAAAAAAAACCAACCAAAACGCAAAAACCCAAGACCAAGCCTCATCTAGTGTTTATGCACCTTGTTCTGAGTAAACAAAGGAGATACAGACTGAAAATCTTCAGCCTACAGAGCTTTTTGTGTTGCTTTTTTTGTTGCTTTTACCCGCCTTTGGACTTCATTGCCAAGACTTCATTGTTCATCTGCAGAAGTTTTGGAAACAAGTCATTGTTCCTGCAGCTCTGCAGGCTGTGGGAAATCATATTTTTGAAGCTGCATGGGTCTCAACAAACCAGGATTTCAAAATCTTTATTAACCATAGGTAGCTGCTGCTCCAGTAACCCTATTGAGTTCTCCTTCTCTCTTGCTAAGCAACAAAACAATTAATTTGACCGATGTCTTTGTAAATTTAAGTCAAATATTCAGCAGTTAATTACATAAAAATGATAACAACATTACACTTAAGGTTTTGCAGTTTTCATTTCAGGAGAAGTGATAATGTTTTCTGCAAACCTGTATGCTCTGAATTACAGCATTAATTTAAAATGGTTACTGTAATCCCTGCAATGATTAAAGTTTCTAGGGCAATTTGAAGGCAAAAGAGAAACCACAGCGCTGTTAAGGTGGAAAAAAATTATTAAATGAATAGTTGAGGTGACAGAGAGTTAAGGCAGACAGATTGTGGACCTTGTTCTGTGCTTATTCCCTTCCCTAGCAGTGAGGGGAAATTTTCCCACAGTGCTTTCATTTATAGCAACACCTTTTCAGATGCATTATAATCTTACACTTATTGTTCAAATTCTCCAGCACTTTAAAATTAAAAATCATGTGATTCCACAGTTTCTCCCTTTTGTGAATAAGTCTCAAAGCAGGATTTTATCTCCAGGATTTTCCTGTCGATGCACACCATACAATGGGGCATTTGCTGCTATTCTGATTTTGCAGCAAGTCTGATTGAAAAATCCTGCTTCATTTCTGAACTGAAAGCAGGAATTAAGGTTGAATCTATTTTTTTTTCTTTAAACCAGGTCTCAGCAAAGAACTCAGGTATGTATTCTCACTCCTTTAAAAATGAAACCAATAATTTGGACAGGTGGCATATTATATAAAACATACTGCATAGTTGGCTTGATTAAAAGAAAAATTAACAAAAAATATGTCTTCTTGCTAAGTGCCTGTGAATTGATCTATGCAGCGATGTGCTGCTGTGCTTACAGACCATCATATCCTGAAAGAATTTCCTGCCTTTTTACTGAAATAATCTTGGGGTTGTTACTGCTTAGACTGCTTCAGCTGCAGTTCATCTTTTCGTGCTTGAGTTGCCTTTGGTCCTTCAGAAACCAAAACTGCTGGTCACTGAAAATTTGGCTTTCCAAGAAAAATGCAGCTCCTCCTGTGTGGCTGGTGCAACAGAAGCCTCATTTCTTGGGGGCACCAAGACACTGGAACGGAACCACTTTCTCAATAACGGAGTTGTGCTACAGCACGACTCAATAACGCGGGTTTACGCTTTATGCAGCACAGATGCAGGGAACAGAGTTCCGTCAGTGCAGCAACCTAATGCAGAGGAAAAGCTCTTTACCTCTGCAAGTCACTGCTCCTCAGAGACAGGGATGTTGTAAGACACGTGCCCTCTGTTAGAGTCAGTGCTAGAGTTTCACTCTTCTCGAAGCATTCTGAAAAAAGAGGTACCACAAACACAGCTGATGAAATGTCTGTTTTCTTTCTCTCATCCAACAGGCTTCTCTCTGGTGGCCAGTGAGAGGAGCCCAGAGAATGGCTGGAGCTGGGGCAGGGGAGGTTTAGGTTGGATATCAGGGAAAGTTTCTTCCCCCAGAGGGTGCTGGCACTGCCCAGGCTCCCCAGGGAATGGTCCCAGCCCCGAGGCTGCCGGAGCTCCAGGAGGGTTTGGACAATGCTCTCAGGGATGCCCAGGGTGGGATTGTTGGGATTGTCCTGTGTAATGCCAGGAGCTAGATCAATGATCCTTATGGGTCCCTTCCAATTCTGGAGTTTCTAATTTTCTGTGACCTTAATGGTGCTGCTCTGTTGAGTGTATTGGATCACAGAGCAGCTCCTGACAATCCCAAATTCAGTGCCTCTATTTCAGATGAGAGACTGCCTCCACTTCACACCCCGTTTCCCATGTAGGCATGGGGCAATACAGTCAGACAACACCAGAATTCCCCTTCCTAGAAAGAGCACTTCATAGAGATGTTGGAGCTGGTTTTCTGTCCTTGCATAAGGACTCATTTTTGTGTCTCCTTCCAACTTCCTCCCTACCTGTTCTGCAAGGCTTGCCATGATTTTGAGTTTGGTCTGCCAGTAAAATAGCTTTGTCTCTATCTGATTACTTTCTGGAAATTATTTGATAATCACAGTTCTTTCCTCCATCTCAGTGAAGTGCAAGTGCTCCTGACAATGCTGCTGCAGGGGTTGTGAAAACAGAATGTGGGAAGAAAGCTGGTGTTTCACAGAGGAAGGCAAAACAGGAATGAATTCACAGCAAATATTGAACTCCTAAAGGAGGGCTTGTAAGAAGCACTGGAACTGTGGGGTGGCTGGTGCCAGCGTAGAGCTCTCAAAAATACATAAAACTATATACATAAGGCTTAAAACTAGGACAAGCAGAATTCCCAAATAGAATAAGGAATTTCTTACTTAGGAAGAAATAAAAAAGATTTTAAATATCTACCTGTGGGCTTTTTGATATGCAGTTCAGCATCGATTTCCTCTTCATTTATTGTAATAAAACATAAATATAAATCTAATACAGGTAGTGCCAGGCACTGACCCTGGCTGAGGATCTGTCCCAAAGCCCTATTGCTTGAGAATACAAATGAATATAATAGAGATGAGCTTTATTTCTTCATGTGATTTTCCCCCCCTCAGAGCTTAATGAATAAACATTCTCGCATTAACTGGACTCATTCCTTCTTCAGTGATGTTCGCATTCATTATTAGCTTCCCAGGAAGACACAGCTATGTGATCTTATGTCTACAAACCCAGCTCTGCTCCTGCTCCTCCCTCCATCCTCTCCTGACTTTTGCAACTCAGTCAGTCCCAAAAGAGATTTGAAGGGGAGAAGGTAGGAGATTGGGAGAGAATTCAATATCCACAGGGTGATGAAGGGAATTAGTACTCTCTGAATTGAAAAGACAGGATGAACTGACATTAGACAATTTATCAGTGGCAGCTGGCCAGCCTCACAGGCACTGGCCACTGGCTGCCAGGCATCTCTCTGAAACAGGGATAACACACCTTGCTTCTCACCCAGCAAGAGGGTCAATGAGAGTCTCAGAGGGAGAGCTGGAATTGATGCTGTGAAGGCACAAACCTGTAACAAAGCCGGGGTTTACCTCCTCTGCTTGCAGAAAGACCTCCTTCATCTTCACTTCATTACACTGCCAGGAGCCACATCCATTTCATTCAACAGAAGTTACTGAATTTACTCAGGAGAAACCAGGTGAAATTTGGAAAACTTAAATTAGATGACTCCAGAAAACCCATTGGCTTCAAATTCTGTGAAGCTGTGAAAAATACACAGATCAAAAAGGATGAATAAAGTGAATTCCCAAGTTACCTGTGGCAGTGGATGGTAGGAATTGACTGTTTGGCTGGCCATGGTCATCCAGGTGTGAATCTAGGCCGTGCAACTTTCGGAGCCAGTGATAAGTACACAACTGAGATTAGATTTTAATATTCTTGATCAGTGTATGACACTTGACATGTCCACTTGTGTGGCAAAGTTGGGCTGGATGGGGCTGAGAGCAACCTGGTCTAGTGGATAGTGTCCCTGCTGGAACTAAATCAGGTTTAAGGTATCTCCCAACCCTTATAATTCTATGATTCTATCATCAAATTTCAGAAAAAGTGGCTGTGAAGTACAGTGAATTCACTGGATAATGTCAGTCACCATGAAATTATCTGCTCAACTCTAATATTTCCTTTCTCTTTATGAGTAGGATTAACAACAATGGGATTTCAAGTGGAATAAATGAAACAGTTATAAGAGGGAGCACCTGGGAGAAGAAAATAAGACAAGTTGGCCAACACACTCTTGTGCTTCAGCTTTTCATCTCTGGAGATGTGACTTCCAATGTCTTTTAGAGCCCAGCAGGGAAGAGGAAACAGAAGAAAAAAGGAAAAATTAGAGGCTGCTGGTCAAGTTTTTGTATAATACGCATCCCTTGAGTAGTATTTGCTCCTGAAGAACAATCCCATCAGGGACCTCTGAGCCTGATTCCAATGTGTCTTCCCAATTACAACATTACCCTGATGGTCACTGATGGGGGGGAGAGGAGGATCAGGCTCTCTGTACACAGTCCCTTGTGAGGTGCCAAGCCAGGACAGAGTGTGTCAAAGAGGATTGTGTCTGACACAGCTCTTTTTTAAAAGCATGTTTAGTTTCCCAGAGAAGTGGGAATCTTGCCTAATCCATAATGACCCAAATCGTTACGCAGTGCGTCCTTCTAAGCGAGTTTGGCCATGTAGTTTCTCACTGACAAAATCCCTTGATTTTCTAGGGGTGTAGAAAAAGATTAGTGCATAAAGGACCATCTGTCTCCATGCTGCTGACAGGCTAAAAGATGGTCTTTTTCCTCTCTGTGGAGCAGGTTGCAACCCTCCCAATCTGGAGGCAGCGAGCGTTCGTTATCTCTGCAAAACACCAGCCTGCAACAAACATCTCCTTTCCCTCCATTTGCTGTCCTGGGATAATCCCCTGGCTGCTCCATGGGCTGACCTGTGTGTGAGCTCCTGGAGCTCCCCACACCCGAGGGACTCGGGCTCATCCATCAGGTACTGACGGTTTGGCTCCCGGATTGGATATAATCCTGTCTTTCTGCCAGACAGACAAGCCTTCCATCAGAAAAGCTTTCTATCCTGACTACTGATAAAGTCTTTCAGGAAAGAAGGGAGTTTCCCACCTGTCAGAGGTAGCAAACAGACATTATTTCCTGTGTTGTGGCCAGTGCTGTGCAGTAAGAAGAAAAGGACTGTCTGAGTATTATGATTGCTCACACCAGTGTAGCATTTGGGGCCTGGGGCTTTTCCATACCGTGAGCTTTGCAAACTCAAAATAATAACCAGTTCCCTTCTTGGGGGATTCTGGCATGAATAGGTAAGGCAGGCAAAGAAAATAGAGACTTATATTCCTGTTTCAGGGATGGAAAACAGGCATGGAGAGGCTGAGAATTTTCCCAGAATACCATGAGGTGTAAGGTCGGAGGTGGGATACATCAAGACCTTTCCCAATTTCTTCGCTATTTCTCTGCAACTTTCCAGCTGGGTTTGTCCACATTCCGTCACCCCAGGAATGTGCTGGCACACAGAATATAACCACATTTTATAGTTTTTAGCATTTACAGTAGATAGGTACAGGAATCATAATCCACTGTCATGGGTCACTCTGTCCTTGCTTTTAGGGGTCTCATAAAAAATAGTTACTTCCCCCTTACATGCAGTGGGCTAGTTTAATATCAAGTTAATATTTAATAGTTTTCAAAATGTTATGCTATCCTCAGGGAAAGATGCTTCCTGAATGTAAAATGTAATCTCATATTTGGTGGATTTGAGTTTTGCATATGTCATTGGATCAGCTGCTGCTGTTACCAGATAGGCTTATCTAGATCCTGACAGAGCTAAAAAATTGCACGTGTGTATCTTTTGGGTTGTGGTCTGTGTATCCTACCAGACACATTCAGTTGCTTTATTCTTGGGGGTTCTTTATTTTTTTTTTTGGAAAGGAGACTCAGTTTCTTGCCTTCTTCCCTCCCTGCATGGTTTTCGATTATCAGAATTCTCATTTCCCCATCCATAAAGCATGGATAATAAAATAGGGCTATAGTGTGAAACTGAAATTCCTGGCACCAAAACAAGCCACTCTAGCACTGACATTCCTGGTGGGCCACTGAAGGCAAGAGGGGGCTTACAATACCTTCTTATTGGTCCATGTGTTTTAAAGATGAGGAAAGCTTCAGTCATAAATTGTTTAATGTAAAATTTTTTAATTAGCAAAAGCGGGGGAAGACCAGGAGAGAAGTGGAAAGCCAGGAGAAATGTTCATGTCCCTTCTAAGTGGAAAACGGACAGAGGCTCCAGTGCTGGGTTTGCTTTGGTTTTTTGGTTATTTTTATCTGAGGGTTCCCAGAGTTGACAAAGCTTGTAAGAAAATCTACCTCAGATCCTCTTTCCTGAGAGAAGGTAGTTTTAGCTCCCACCAGAGAACTTCCAGGCTCTCCAAAAGAGAGGTTTAATAACTTTTTCTGTTTCCACCATGCACGTAACACACAATCACAGGATGGTTTGGGTTGAAAGGCACCTCACACATCATTTAATTCCAACCTCCAGCCATGGGCAGGGCTGCCTTCCTGCACAACACCAGGTGAGAGCTCCCTTCACACCAGCTGCCCCAGCTCAGGGCTGTGCCATGTCTGTGACATGCTTGCCAAAGCAGCAGAGTCACAAGGTTGTGGTCTTGGTGCTTTTTCCTACAACTGCTCAAGCTCAAACTTGCCATCTAGGCTTTCCAGCTCTTTGGCTATTTCTGCACAGTTTGCCAGTAACAGGAGGCTGTGAGAATGACCGTGCTGCATCAGATGAAAAGTCCTCCCTGTCCAGCATCCCTTACCAGACAGCAATCAACTCTGGATGCCTGGGAAGAGCTTGGGAGCAGGTGTGCATGTCATTCTGCTTCCTCAGAGGGCTCGTTCAGTCTGTGAGCTTGTGGCTTAGAGCTGTGCTAAATGAGAGGTGGTGTTTTCACATTTAGCTTTCCTCAACGTAAGACACTTTCTCCTATGAATCTCTCAAGAATCACCACCTTTGGAAAGGACCTCCACAATCATTGAGTCCAACTTCTGACAGGACACCACCTTGTTCCCCCAACCAGAGCACTGAGTGCCACGTCCAGCCATTCCTTGAACACCTCCAGGGATGGCGACTCCAACACCTCCGTGAGCAACCCATTCCAGTGCCTGACCATTTTTCCTTTCAGTGAAAAATGTCTATCTGTTCAACCTGAACCTCTCCTGGTACAGACTGAGGCCTTTTCCTCTTGTTCTCTCACTGGCTGCCTGGAGAAGAGGCTGATCCTCACCTGTTTTTTCAGGGAGTTGTAGAGAGCGGTAGCTGAGCTTCCTTTGCCCTGAGCTGAGCTTCCTTCCCCTGAGCTTCCTTTGCCCCAGGCTAAACAAACCCAGTTCCCTCAGTTCCTCCTGTTGCTCCAAACCCTTCTCCATCTCTGTTCCCTTCTCTAGACATGCTCCAGTCCCTCAACCTCTTTCTTGTCCCGAGGGGCCCAAAACTGGACAAAGCACTCAAAGTGTGACCTCAGCAGTGCCCAGCACAGGGGACGGGCACTGCCCTGGTCCTGAGGCCGCACCACTGCTGACACAGGCCAGGTGCCATTGGCCACCTGGGCACAGCTGGCACACGTGGAGCCACTGTCAGCCAGCAACCCCATGTCCTTTTCCTCCAGGCCACTTTCCAGCCACTCTGCCCCCAAGGGTTTAGTTTATCTCTGCACTGATATAAATTAAGGTCGGCCCATTGCATCCTGTGCTCACTCAGGCTGGGTACTTCACAGCAACTTTTTAAATGCTTTTTTAAACATATGGGACAGGCTTTCTGCTGTGCAGAGGATATGGATCTTAAAAAAAGGCTTTGTTTCACCCTGAGAAAGCGATGTTACTTTACAGAGAAGCTAATCCAGATTCCTGCAAGCAGGAAGCTGAGATGGTGAGTTTTAAATGCCAGCTGAAAAGAGTGTGAAATGAGTAGATTTCATTTATCATACTTGGATTGTTTGCCTGCTTCATAACCTGTTTACTAGAAAAAGTTCAAACCCACTCCCGGCACTTTTGCTGCCCACTGCATATCCACAAGTTTTTTTGCACTGCCATGTTCTCCAAGGGTTGTGCTTCCACCACTCTGATTTCAAAGGGTAAATTTTGTGATTGTAGTGGAGCTGGCAGAAGCAGAGTAACGTATGTTCAAACTTGTGTCTCTGCATCCACCAGAGATGGGCAGCTGGAGCTCCAGCGTGGTCCTGCCTTCCTTGCCAGCGGATTAGGGAAGGATTAGGAAAGAGAATGATACCAAGGGGGAGCATCATTTTGTGTCTGTACTGCACCAATCCTCCAGCTGGCATCAGCCTCCATTTGCTCTGTGCTTTACATGTGGGATCAACAAGGGAGATGCACAGAGAGAAACCAGGAAAGCCTGGAAGTAGAAGGCAATTTTTCTGGCACTTTTAACTCTTTTATATTCAGTGTAGTGCGAGTCTGAAAGACAACTGCAGTACACATGGGAAGGTTGGATTAGGGATTTGGGCACTGCCCAGGGTTTGTGTTTCTGCTCCACCACAGAGTCCCCGTGGCCTTGGGCAAGGTTTTAATGGCCAGGTCTGGAGCAGTAAGGTGTGAACACACCAAGCACAGAAGCTCTGTGAAAGGGACCATCAGGTGAGTTTTGGTGTCTCCACAGGCACCACAGCCACTATAAAGACACAACTTGCAACTGGGCAGGGTGAAAGCTGGTGTGGACTTCTCAAAGTTGGCTGCTTTAAGTTAACATGGCATAAATATGGATATTTCCACATCAGACTCCATTGCAAGGCACAAGACAGACCAGAGGATGGAAAACAGGTTCCTAGATCATAAGTTATGATCATGAAAATTAGTTCTACAGCCCAGCCACGTGCTGAATGGAGCACTCACACATTCCCTATCCCATGGCCCAGATCTCCAGTCTCCAGTGTCCCATATATGCAGCCAGTGTCCTCACCACTAGGATGTTCCAGCTCACCTCTGGAAATTGTCAGCATCCAGGCAGAAATTCAATATCCACAGGGATGGAGGGAAAGTATTTGTGACTAAACATGCTGCAAAATGTAAAATCATTGGAATTGTGGGTTTATGGGCTTATGAAGGTTAGTACAGATATGAGAAAATTCCCACTAATGTCCCTGAATTCTCGTTTTATTTGGCTGAAGTCCCTTTCCAAAGAACTTGGGTCTTTGTGGAAGTAAAGCTGTGGTGTCAGGTAACAGCAAGTGGCACATTTTAAGCCCACTACACTGAACATGTTAAAGTGATGGAATTTGTCTGAGGGTTAGAGTGAGAAGGTGGTTTCCCTGGATGTGTGCTTCCTGGGAAAAATCTTCAGGACGTAAGACAGTGAGTTATCTCCTAGAGCAGAGGAGAAAAGCAAAACATGCAACTCTTAAAGCTTGTCAGAGAGCAGGACACCTGCACCAGGCAAGGCATTACACAAATGGACGTGAGGTGAGCTAAAAGGTCATTTTCCCCCTCCATTTTAAATATGGATCCAGAAGGAAACATGCAAACAGCAAGGCCACCTCCTGCTACCAATTATTCAGAAAGGTAAGAGTCCAGACTGCGGCACAGAGAACCACTTAGACTTTCTCATCAAAATGTGACACTGGCAAAGTGAATACTCTGGGAGGTCAAATGCATTTCCACTCAGGGCAGTATCACTTCCAAGAGCCTGAATGAAGGATTAACAAAGATGACTTGACATTTACCTGGATTCATGTGCAGCTAATAGGGCTGATAAAAGTGCTCCATGAATAATGCATATTGGGTAATTCACAGATAGAAAGATTCATCTTCTTCCATAAGCAGAAGGGATGGGGGAGGGTGGAACACCAGACTGAAAAGATTGGTCTTTAGATCCATAATATCCTTATCAATGGAAAGAGGGGTCAAGGTTTCCTGGTTTATTACCACAAGTGCTTCCATTAAGGAAGTAACTTTAATTACACAGAAGGTCAAAGCCCCCTGTCTTTGTTTTGAGGGGTTTTTGGGGGAGGGAGGGTGAAGGTGAGACTTAGGGTAATTAGCAAAATGCATTCACTGCAGCTGATTTCTTTGGGGGTGGTACATGGAGCACAATGTCTCAGAGGCACAGAATAGCTGAGCTCAGAAGGGATCTCTGGAGATTGCCTGCTGCAAAACCCATGACCACAGAAACACCAGCTACGGCACGGTCTCCAGGCAAGCATCCAGGAAAGTTGGGTTTGAAAATCTCTAAGGATGAAAACTCCACAGTTCAATCACCCTGACAGGAAGAATGGTTTATTTTTAACTTGTATTTAAATTATTTCTTGTATTTCCATTCACGACCTTTGTCTTTTGTCCTGTTAATGGCCACCACCTGGTCCATCTTCTTTACTCAGCCATCAGGTATTTATAGACCTTGAGAAGATCCCTCACAAAGATAAATCAAACCAAATCAAATCAAATCAAATCAAATCAAATCAAATCAAATCAAATCAAATCAAATCAGTCTCAACTCTCTCAGCCTTCTTCACTGAGAGATACTGCAATCCTTATTCAGCTTTGAGGCTCCCTGAGCCAATGTTACTGTGACCCATCGTGGCAGTATTTTGAGCACGGATGCAGTGATTCCTTGTGCTCCCAGGGAAAGGTGTTTGGGGAGTGTTTGAGGGAACATTTTCGTGTGACAGGAGCAACCATCCAGTTGCAGTTCATGGAAGGGGTGACACGCTGACTACCTGTCACCGTGCATCTGGTGTTCTTCACAACCCTGCCTGTGAAAACTCTTGTAGGAGAGGCTTAGAGAAAAGATGTCTTGCCTGCAGTCAGGATTAATGAGTTTGAATCCTACTGGTGGCCACAGAACTGATTCAGTTTGGAAAGTGCTGCTGTGGGGTTTGGTTCATTACTGTGATGGGACCACAAATCAAGGACAACTTTCCCAAGGATGTGCCTGGATAATTCAGTAGTATCCCCTTGAAGACCACAATGCCCTTTCAATTCAAAACTCTGGGTTTTACACAGATTAGAGCAATTACATTTTTAATCAGGACAACTCAAAGCAACTCGGTAAAGCAGAGGGAGAAAGAGAATTCACTGTGTCCTTGCTTCTCCTTTTGATTTCAATCAGCTCAGTGGTTTTCTGGGTTTCAGCAAATTCTAAACGTCTGCTTTGCTCTCCCAGCTGTCTCCTAGTCTTGACCTGTGGCATTCCAGGTCCTTTCTAAGCTCTCTGTCTGTGTCTTCCTGTGCCTGCCCTGTCCTTCAGTCTTGAAGCCTCCCTGGGGAGACCAGTTAAGCCTGGAACAGGCTTCCCAGGGCAATGGTCGCAGCATCAAGGCAGTCACAGTTTGAGAAGTGTTCGGACAATGCTTTCTGGCACAGGATGGGATTCTTGGGGTGTCTGTACAGGGCCAGGAGTTGGACTCGATGATCCTGATGGGTCCTTTCCAACTTCAAAATATTTCTACGTTTTTATGATTCTTAGTCTGTCGTGGTTTCATTGTGAACCAGACAGAAAAAAAACTATCAATTTGGGTTGCCAAAAGAAAAGGAATTTTGTAATCAAGAGCAAAGCAGGTTTAAACTTGAAAAGAACAGACTTTTATTAACTAATACAAAAAGGAAAGAAGGAGAAGGAAAAAAAACAACTAACAAACTCTTAGAATTAGAATGAAACCTTTCAAACATTCTTCCTCTATTACCAAAATTTCTCTCACTCTCATTAACAACATACAGAAATTACATTTAGAAACTTTCAGTCAGTTTTTCAATTCTAGAATAGTCTTTCTTCAATTCTTCTAGAGATTGGAGCATCTTTTACTCGCTATGGAACTAAAAACTGAAACAAAACAAGACAAAACAAACTTTTCATGATA
>WAAG01078395.1:87470-103088 GCA_013390105.1 Tichodroma muraria
TAGGTAATAACAAATGCAAGAACAGGAGGAACAGGAATAATTCAAATCCAATATAGCCAGTTGCTGTTCTAAATCCTAAGGTATTAACTTTTTATGTATATTTCAATGACAAACCAATCCCGACACATTTTCTGTTTAAATATGTAACCACTGATTCTGGGGAAAAAAAATAAATTAATTATTTGTTTATTTATTTTATTTTATTAGTGCAATACTGGTTTATTTTGGTGTAATTGCTCTCATTCATGTCTAAAAAATCCCCTCTAGACTGCATTGTGTTCTTAAGAGCATCACTAACATAAATCAGTGTAGCTGNCTACTTCTCTTTTAAGATTCTAAGCCTGCAAAGTACTCAAACCCAACTTTCCTGCTATTTTCAAGGGCCTCCCATGGAGTTCAGTGGGAAACTGAGACTCTTGACCCTCTGCAGGACAGGACCTTAGAGCTGGAAGGAAATTGCCTGGCATCTTGTACAACCTGCTAATGTGCTTGTGCATTCATGCACAGTAATTGATCTTACAAGCTTCTGAGTGTTCACTGGACTTGCCATTATACCATGAATATTTTATAGCTGCACCACTGTAATAACAGTAATTACATTTGCCCTTTTACAGAACCTTTTATATAAGGGTTTCAAGGTGGTTTATGGATGGAAATTAAGTCCCATGGTCTTCTTGTGGAGTGAGAATTATTATTACCCTTCTGCAAATGGGGAAGCTGAGGTACAGAAAATCAGGACTTGACCTTGCCCAAGGTCATATCTCAAATCACAGCCAGGATGAGGAGATGAATTCAAGGATTCCTGCTCCAGGGTTGCAGCCGTTATTTATTTGACTTGGATTCCGCTTCGGACTGAAGAAAAACTTTTGAAATTGAAACTCTCAATATTTTCCTATTATTTGGAGTATTGCACATTATTCCTGTTCTGAAGAGTTGCTGCGCCTCCCATCACGCCCTCACAAAAGACCCCACGTGTCAGAAGGTGCTCACTGGCATGAATTTGAGGTGCTGCACCCAGAGGCCCTCATCCTTCACAGAGATGCCAGTGGGGACCTGTCACTAAGGATTAGCCCAGGCTTGCAGGTACCAACACAAAACCATTGATGACATCCTGAGCCGTCCACAGCTGTGAACAAAGCCCACGGTTGAAAGGCACTTTTCACTCAATTGCTTTGCTAATAGTGAAGCAATGTCCCAAGGTAGATTGCAAAGTCACTGCCTGTCGCTGAGAGGAATGGAAATGACTGCCTGTGATTGCTGCTTTGGTAAATTTATTTACTGCCAGAGTGCCAGCCCTTGGCTGGGCTGTGAAAAGGGTGTAATTATTATACAATGATTATATCATGAAAAGCATCTATTTACTGAGGGAAAGTGAGCATATTTCCTGAGTGGTACCTTAGTGTAGCTCAGTCTAAGTGGGGTGCAGGCTCACAGTCAGAGCAGGGCAGGGCAGCATTTGGGAAGGTAAAATTCCAGCATGAAATTCCCGAGCAGTGAGCCCACATGCACAGCAGAAGGAAGCTGTGGTATTTTTATCTCAGCTGCAGCTCAGAGGGAACATGAAGTGTCTCCACTTTTCCAGCTTCAGATTTAATGTGACTGGAACCACATGTGGGATTTCCCTGCAGCTGGGGAGCAGATGGTGCCAGGTTATGCAACATGGGATGTGGGGACAGCGAGCCAATGCCCCGACCTGCTGCTCCCCGTGGCACTGAGCTGGTCTGGGAGAGGAGAACCCTCAGGAATAGATACAAAAATATAAAATGTGCTCCAAGAATACAGAATCCTGGCTTTACAGAAGTAACTGAGAAATTATCACTTAATTTTGCCTGTTCAGAACATCCTTCAGGGAGTTCAGAGGTACCTTTGGCACTCAGGAAGACACTGTAATTACTGTAAATGATGTAAAATCCTTTAAGCTATGAGAGATTCGACCGGTCTGATCAATACCTTACAATAACAAGGTTTTGCTTGGTAAGAACTGTTGTGCAGTAATAACATTGTTTATGATTTATTCTGCTTAGTTTCCAAGTTTTTGGCCCAACAAACCTGTGTGTATGAACAAAACAGAGTCTCAGAACAGTGCTAGTGGGCTAAGTCTTTTGGATTTGGATTTTGCCACAAGGAAGCAACATGATCCTGGCCTGGGTGAAGGTTGAAAGGGAATGAGGAGGGTGCCAGCACATCCAAGATAAGCAGGGATAAAACAAGACCACCATAACCACAGAGAAATGCCTGGTGCACGCAACATACCTTGAGAAAGGAGTTATTCCCTTAGCGTAAGTTTCCCATCCTCTTTTTTTATTTTTCACTTTTCCTCCTTGTGGGATCTACGTATGGATCCTACCCCCAAAAAACAGTGGAGTTTCCTGTTCCTAGCATGCCTGTATGAGCAGCTTGCCTTTTATTCTTTAAAATAGGACCATTCATGGGAAAAACATCCAGAGGAGACTACTTGCTCTGTCTTTGGCTATAACTACTCATCTGAAATAAAACATTGGACGTGGCAACACCCACTGAGTAATGTTCCACAGATTGCAGACAGCAGCTCTCTGCACTGTATGTTCTGAACAGAACTATATTTTAAGTTCAAGCTCCAATTTGCAAACACCTTAAAATGCCTGGAAATTTCACCACTGCCTTTTACTTTTTCATTTCAGCTCCTGTGCCTCGGCACCTCTCAGCTTTGATGCATTGAGAATCATTAGCAAGTAAAGCACTTTGAATCTATGCTTCTGAGTTTATGTTTCTGAACACAAGCAAAAACTCATAACCATTAGTTATTTACTGAGCTGGAGACCGTTAAAATATATCTCGAGGAAGTCCACGGATTTTTTCATTTCAGTTCATCTTATTGGGAGTTTTGTTAATGGAAGTTTCAGCAGGTGAGGAGCTCTTTTATTTTTACATGCACTGTATGTGGTTTAAATGCCATTTCATTAAAAGTTGCTTATGAAAAGAACACTTGAAATCAAATGTGAATTGCCCAAGGCATTTTTCCCCATTGTCTGTGCTCAGGCTGTTCCCTGAAATCAAAGATTTGATGGACTTTTATTTTTCCTGTATTACAGGTTTTTATCCCATGCATGTAACAAATGAAAACCATGAATTGGAGTGGACATGGCATTTTGAAAATCACAAAGCACTTGATTTATTCAAATTATGTTTACATAGGGCTTATTTCACCCACCAGTGAAATGCAGCTGCCTCTGGCTTGGAAAACGTCAGTCTTTAAAAAGAAACATTGGTAAGTGAAAAGAACTTTATCTCATAGAAAACTTGAGGAGGAATGTAGGCTTGCAGAATGTAATTACTCATTTGGATTTTAGCCCAGACACCAAAGCTATCATTGCCTCTTTAGCAAGAGTAACTTGGAATCTTAAGTGGTTGCACATAATGAAAGCCTTGATTCTGCAACCTTTCTGGAAAATAAAATTAGTATTAGTAGTACAGTGCTTCCCAAATATTTAGATGTAATTGAACCTATGATTTACACCACACTTTGAATGAGAGACCTCTAGACGATCTATAAAAATAAAGGTGCGTTTGATTTTCAGAACAGCCCTCCACGTTTCAGAGCCTGAAAAATGCTGTCACAAGGGAAATTAGTGGCTCTGTTCTGGCCCCTGCATCCATGCAGAACTTCTCAGTGTTCCCAGAGGGAAGATTCCGGCTGGGATCGCTGGCAGGCGCAGCTTCAGGGATGTGGTAACGACGGTGACAGCAGGAGCTGCTCTGAAGGCTTGGTTAAGGATTGCTTCACCTCGCAGCCTCTTGGTTCAGGGGTTTGCAGCAGCATTTTTAGCTCTGGTGTCAAAATCATGGGTGGGTTTGTGATGAAACTTCCATGATTCTTAAAAGCAGTGAGATTCCAGAGTGGGTACGTTCGTTTTCTCTGTGATGTCCAACATCTGTGCAATCATTTCCATCCACAGCAAAATTGGTGAACATGTTCCAGCAATGAAGATGTTTTCTTTTTCCTTCTGTATCCTTGGCATTTTCACCAGTTTCCCCAAAGGATTCTCTGCCTTTTTTTCCCAAACCAATTGGGGAAGGGGCCTTTTGGATTTGCTTTCTAGAGGGAAAATCAAAGGTTTCTTCCCAAATTTGCCCTAAACCAAGACACTTCCCTTCCCAAATTTTGAGCTATTACTAGACTGTCATGTGAAGATCTCTGTTATTTTAACATTTTCCTGGTAAAATATCTGTCCCAAAATTAGAGGAGAAGAGAAACATCATCTAAATAGTACTAAAATACATATTTTGCATACAATGGTAGTTTCATGAAATCGATTGGAAAGATAGGAAGAGAGATTTATGGACAAAAAGAATGGAAGTTTGTAAGGAATTACACATAAATGAGAAGAATAAGGGTGTGGAGGTTTTAACTTTTTCTTAAAAAAGGAGTTTTGGTCTGTCTTAAACTGACAAAATTTTTGGTCAATGTTACTTTACAAGATGTTAGTCCATTATGTGAAATCTCTGTAATAATAATTAAACCATAAATAGTTCCCCACAGTTTATGATCATAGAATCATAGAATTAAAGAACCATAGAATTAAAGCATCATAAAATTAAAGAACCATAAAATTAAAGAGTCATGGAATGCTTTGTGTTGGAAGGGACCATAAAGACCATCTCATTCCAACCCAGTCATGGACAACTGGCTCTAGAAGACCTTGCCTGAGCAGGGAAGTTGGACAACAAGGCCTCCAGAGGTCCCTTTCAAAGTCAGCCTTTCTCTGGTTCTCTGATGCAGTAACTCCATGACTCTGAGTCTAAATAGCTTTCAGCGTGGTGAAACTGAAGATCTTCCAAATAAGATCAGAGATGTGAAAACATCTGTTTTTAAATCTGTTTTGTAAATCTGGCTTTACAGATTCCTTCTGTCTGTCAGAAGTACGAGTCCTTCTAAGTCTACCAGTTGGCCTGAAAATTCCCTTTTCAATGTTTCAAATGTTTTTTCACCTGATTTAAAATATCCTAAACCAAAAGGGTTCTAATCATGCATTGCCCTGGGGAAGGAAAATTGCAAGCTTCCTGCATCCTACAGTTGGATTCCATGCTGCCCATCAGAGAGGGGGCAAGAGGTAGGAACAGGTCAGAGTGCAGTGGAGCAGAGAGCAGCAGGTGAGATAGGAAGATAGAGGAGTCTGAGAAATTGCTGGTAATTGTGGTCCAACCCTTCAAAAATTCCTGTCAAGAGGCAGAACTCGACACAGAGGCAGAATGCTCTTTTTCAGTAGTCTGTGAGTCTCTCATGGCAATGAGAGAATCTTGGTTTTTTTTCCCCCTTCTGCTCTGTGTGTGTCTGTGGTGCCATTGCAGAGGGAAGAAGGATTTGTTTCCTTCTTTTTCCTTCTTCCTATTTGTTTCCTTACAAATGGATATTTGAAATCTTCTCCCCTTTTAACAAACCCATTCATCTTCACAGCACCTTTGCTACCAGGCAATTTCTACAAATCAAGCTGAACATTCGATCTGTGTTGTTTTTAATGATCTTTCTTGCCAATATTTATACTGTGCCTTGAAAGCTGAGGCAGACCATGAGCTAGATATTTAATATTAATTAATTTGTCACTCCCCAGAACACGCACATGCTGAGGACACAAGTAAACATGTTCAATTCTACCAGGGGGGTGGGAGGCACTTGTAAATTGCTAATTAATTTTAAAGATGTCCCTTCCTCCCTTCCTTTGGAGATTCATTTCTTCATGCTCTCCCCTCCTTTTTAATTGCTGCAATCTCACATCTGCAGCCTGAATTTCACCTCCCTTTCGCTCATGCTCACATTGCCTGTGACTTTTTCAAGCAAGATTAATAAAACTTTCTATAATTGCTATCAATGCCTATTCAGCAGCACCCAATGGGGCAGATAGTTTTGGAAAGGAAAGAGAGGGTTTTGGAGAAAAGGACCCTAAAAAAACCAGAGGACACAGAGCTAACTGTAACTTCAAAAAATTCATGTTATTTCTGCACTGAGCTAAATGTCATCCAAGAAAGGCCAAGAAATGTTCTGCCATTGATATATTGTGAGTCAAGGCTAAGAAAACAGAATATATAGATATTAACAACAGATAAGGCAGAAGAAACCCTATGAGACAGCTTTGGTCTGTGTGATAAGGAAACAGTAAAAGTATTATGGAGCCAAAGATGATCAGAAAAATCAACGTTTCCTTCCCTTTTCTGAGACAAAACTTAAATCTTGCCTTCAGGACATCAGTAGCTTTGGGTCTGCTCTCTGTCCATGTGAGATTTACTTTGCTCTCAGAGCATGTAGGGTTGAGTTGAAGCATGGTGGCTTTCATGCAGAGATATCCCAGGTGATAAATTGAATGCCCGATGCAGCAGTTATTATGCACAGATTTTCCCTGCCTCTTGTGTTTATTTTCTGTTTCCCTTTTCCAAAGCAAATTGTCACACTACTGGGGTTGTGTCTCAGTGGAAATCAAAAAATTCAAATAGAAGAAAGGTGAGGGACATCTTGTCCCCTCTGAGCAGCTTTTTGGAGGTGGTGTTGGTTGGATTTGCTGCATCCTTGAATCATCTCAAGATCAGTTCTGGTGATTTTCCTATAAGAATGCAAAAAAAAAAAAAATTATATCAGAATTGTTAGTTTTTCTGTCAAATGTAATGTAAAAGCCATTAGTTTGAATTCAATTCCTAATTTAGATTGGCTTTTTTCTGCATTTATCCTTTTCCAGTAGATCACTATTCCCGTGTAGTCTTAAGCATTTCCTAAAGCTCTGCCTTAGGCTAAAATATCCCTTCCTAAATTTCTTCCTTTCTCCTTATGTAATTCCTTCCTTATCATCTCAAGAGATAGTTAGTACATTTTTAATGTGTAGTTCCCCCTTTCTGGATTAATGTGGGATAAACCTAATCATAGCTGCTGTTGAGAATAGCGCAATGCCACTGATGGAATTAATAAGGAAGGAATGAAAATATGTTTTCAAAGTCTGCCCAGCTCTGTCCTAGAAAGTCCTTCAGATGGGCGTGAACTGAATGCTCTGGGTTTAAGAGATATTAACAAATCCCAATAAACCCAACCAGATTTCACTGAGCTCTGCATTTCCTGAGCTCCCTGTTACCTCACCTCCAGCGTATTGGTGACACGCCAGCAGATTGATTTGCAAAATTTCTGCCTTTATGACATTCTATAAACTACTTTATGGGACAAAAGACAGATATATCCCTGTCTTACAGGGCTTCCAAATTGCAGCTTAATTAAAGCGCTGTGAGACACAAAGGGAAGACAAGGGCACAAGATAAAAATCAGAGGGTTGTGTTCTTGCACAATGGATTCCCATTACCCTAAACAGAATCCTACCAGGGAATGGATGTCTCTCAGCAGCATATTTTTATGACACTGTAAATACAGCAAGGAAATGCTGCAGTTTTCATTCTGCTGGACAGGGGGAAAGGAAGGTCAGTCAGAAAAGAAGGCAGAGTCTTTAGGGAGTAAAAGGGTCCTTGGCATAGGGTGACAAAGAGCTTCATTGGGCAGATTCCTGGCAAAAAGGCAGCAAAACTCTGTGGTGGAAGCCAGACTAAGGCAGTGAAAAGGCAAGGGAAGAAATCTCTGGGTGTGCCAGTAATGCCTTAAGTTTTAGCTTTTATATTTTTAGATTCTGTGCTGTTTTAGTATGTAGTTCTGGGTTTCATATGAAGTGCTACTAAGCTCTCTTCACAGAGCAGATGGACAAAACAATTCCTTCTCCAGCTCGGGACCAAGGACAACTTTCAGGCCCAAGAACAAAAATAACGGTGAAGGGAGCAGGAAAAATAAGGAGGATGGAGCTTCATAACCTGAAGCTGTGGTTGGACAATTTGACTCCAATTTGCTGATGGAGCAGAACTTATAAAAGAGTGGGACCTCGTGATCAGGGGGCCATTTTTGTGACCATCTGGTGTTCATTTGGTTGTGGCCTGGCCGGGCTCTTGTGCTGCCCACGTGTGCCCATGGAGGCCTTCTAATAAATCCCTACTTTGTCCTTTTTCTCTGCCTAGTCTCTGTTCCAGGTCAGCCTCTAGCAGGCATCACCAGCAGAAGGACCCAGGCACTTCCCCAGAGCTTCAGGTTCTCCACCCCCACTGGAACTCACTGTCATGGGAAGCTGCCCTTTGTGTTGGTTGAGCCTTTTTAGCTCTTTTACTCTCTTTTAGTCTTTAACTCTTTGTGTTGTTTGAGTCCTGCTCTGTTTATCTTTAGGTTTGGGAACTGCTGCAGGACCTATTACACAACAAGTACAGAGGGGAGAGAGAAGGGTGATAAGCCCTGTGGTAAAGGCATGTGTATGTCATTACGTTTGGAATATGTGATGCAGCAAGAGCCAAACTGAAGGCTCTTGGACTCAAAAGCAAAGCACACGTTTATTTCAGCCTGGCCTCAAACAGTTAAGAGAGATAAGAAACACATCTGGGGACACGGAAAAGTAATATTTGGCTACTTTTCAGAGATGTGACTGTGTTTGGGCAAATTTAAACTGCCAATAACTATTAAAGCTGTTAGGTTTGTTTATTCAGGATGACAATGAGGGAAGATAAATAGTCCTGTCTTAGGAGGAGGTAGAAGAAATCATGCCCAGAAACAAGCTTGAATAATGATTTTTATCATAGAACAACAGAATACTGGATTGGAAGGATCTCACAAAGGCCATTGAGTCTGACTCCTGGTCCTGCAAAGGACAGCCCCAGCATTCCCACCCTGTGTCTGAGAGCATTGTCCAAATGAACTCCTTGAACTCTGTCAGGCTTGGTGCTGTGACCACTGCCATGGGGAGCCTGTTTAGTGCTCAGCCTCTGGGGAAGGACCTGATTAAAGGGAAGAGACTGATTTAAAAAGAAGGAAAAGATGAACCTTGACTGATGTAAGGCAGGTTGCTTTAGAGTAACTAATTAATTAAATGCAGATTACTCTTCCTTGTGAGGGTGGGGAGGCCCTGGCACAGGGTGCCCAGAGAAGCTGTGGCTGCCCCTGGATCCCTGGGAGTGTCCAAGGCCAGGTTGGATGGGGCTGGGAGCAACCTGGGGTAGTGGAAGTTATAAATTGGAACTTTGGGTGGAAAGTTTGGGGCACTGACTGTTTGGATTCAACAGCAAGGATTTTCTACCATGAAATATTAGAGAAATGAAGCAATCCAGCCCTTTCAGAGGGATGTATCCTACAAGGACGTCCTGAACAAGCATAACATGCTGGTTTAATTCCCAACCTCTTAGGAATAGCTGGAATATTCTTAGCTAAACTGAATTATGCAGCAAAGCCACCCCAAAAGCTGTTCAAACCAGTGTGTTTTATTGTGCAACTGAGATGGACTGAGAACCCAACTGGTGGCTGTCAGGCAGCTGCCAGTGAGTGATAATTCAGTGCTTTCAGTCACATTCACATTCACATTACTTGGAAACTAACAGAGGGAAAAACAATACAAATAAAGCCAGAGGGGTTTTTGCTGAATTTTATTGAACTAAAAATGGAACTATGAAATGAAGTTGGTCAGGCAATAAGATATATGCACAGGACAATTTTGGTTTCAATATTAGGGTAATTGAAAAATGCCAAAGTTTAACATTAGCCTATTACTAGTGGCTGAGACCTAATATTAGAGCTCCAGATGGGGAAAAATGAAAGGTTTTTCTCCTCCTTTTGGTATGTGTTGCACTCAAGGAAAGAAAGTACCTAGAGCAACACATAATTAGTTAATATCAAAAAAATGGTCCTTCTTTGTTAAAATCGGCAGCTTATGTTGAGATCCATAAGTGGCTGCCTCCTGGGCATTGTTCTTTAAGCACTATTAATTGCAGCTAATGGTATTAATTGCCTTTTGCATTTGTCTGTCAAATGTGGAAAGAGCTATATATTGCACATGCAGTCTCTTCCTGAACTTCTTTTTCAGAAACAAGGTTGGGGAAGCCTGAGGAGAAGAGGCTCAGAGACATCCCAGCCCTGTGTGAGGAAAAATCTCACTAATCTACCCAAGGAGAGTTGTAGCATTTGTGCTCAAACTTTGTAATAATAACGGGGTTTGCTTTAATGTTTTATGGAGGGATTTTTTAAATTGGATCAGAATTCTGCCTTAAGTCTTCATTAAAAACACATCTACCCCCCACCATGCCTAATTCTTCCCATGGAGCTGCAGATTCTGCTGATTTTGTCTTAGGGCTGATAAAGCATCAGATCTGCTCATGGACAGCACTCATTTCACACGGATCAAAACCCTGGCATGTGCTGCTGTGTGGGTGCTGCTGAGCCTGTCCTACACAGCAGCTGGGAGGGGAGTGAGCACAAGTTCCCCTGTCCAGCCCCAGATGTATCCGTGTGCGACCATCCGCAACCTCGCGCTGTGAGCCTTTCTCCTAGAACAAACCTGTCACAGGACTGTGTCTCCAAAATATGTGTTCTTATAGCTCAGGAGTCCATAAATGCAGAAGCCACAAATTATTTCCCATTCTTTTTTTGCAGCGGGGGAAAGAAAAGCACCGTGGTTTATCTGAGATCTATAAACACAGGTCCTGACAAAGATCTGCTGGAGAGGTTCTGCTGCCAGGTGCTCTGTGCTGGACTGCACAGGGCACAGGGATAGCGAGGCACTGTATAACCACGTGAACAAAATTCCACAGGTTGCTCCTCACTGCCCAACGACTTGTGCTGTCATATATAAATACAAAGACTGATGGGTTTCATATGGCACTGAATAGGATACCCTAAAAAACCTCAATGCTCTCAGGCACAGGGTGGGCTTCTTGGGGTGTCCTGTGCAAGGCCAGGAGCTGGACTCGATGAACCCAATGGATCCCTTCCAACTCCAGATATTCTGTGATTCCATGATGCTAATCGAGCTGCACTGGACCACACAAGGGGGAGAGGCAGAGCCTGCTCCTCTAAACTACCTTTCACTCCCATTTGTCAACATGGGAGTTTGTCCATGCAGACAGACTAGCACCAGGAGAGCAGACTGCAAATCTCGGGTGTATCAAGGTAATTGTCTCCCTTCACTTGTATTTGCACTGGACTTTTAAGTTAATACTTCAGAATTTAGATATTTAAATTTTGAAATGTTAAAATTTTGCAAATTTAACAAGTTTAGATCAAACTGCAGATTTGCTTTAAGTCGTGCTACTGGAGCAGGGTGTTTGATGCCAAATTTGGAGCAGCAATCAGTGATTCCCAAGATGTAACTGGAACAGCTCAGTTGGCAAAAATAGGGATTTGAGCACCTAATTACAAAATTGATGTCAGCTTAGAAACGAAGAATATAGAAATCCTTAGTGATTGCTGAAAAATCTGCTCAAACATAACTCTATAGTCAGGGACTTTAGTTTCTGAAAAGTTTAGAACTTACTGCAGTGTAATGCAACATTTTAAAAGCCACTGTGTTCTTTCAAATTCGTGTTTTTACTTGCTTTTAGGATTGTTGGTAATTTCCCTGTGGGACTCAAAACCCCCAGGGAGAAACTGGTTTCTGTGTGACCATTTCAGTCCAAGGTTTGAGCTGAACCTGCCACAATGGGAACACAGAAAGTCAGACCAGTTTGTTCTCAGATCAGAGAGAAACAGAGACAGTGAAAACTCGAGCAGTGGTGATACAGACCTTTATCCAACAGAAAGCACAACCTGGAAATTAAAAACCTGCTCTCATTTGTTGCAGTACTGAGCCAGCGTTTCCTGCAGAAGGCCTGACATGAAAAATAATTTTAATAAGTAATAAAGAGATGTATTTCAAGATTTTCTTAAGGGAAACTCTAAGCCATGATAAGGCTGGTACAGAGAAAGAAAGAGAGAGGGAAAAGGATTGAGAGAGAGAAAAAGAGAAAAGGAAGGGGAGGAGGGGGGAAGGAAGGAAGGGAGGAAAGAAGGGAGGAAAGAAGGGAGAAAGGAAGAGAGAGAAATGAAGAGACAGAAAGAGAGAAAGAGAGAGAGAAAGAGAGATAGAGACAGAAAGAAAGAAAAAGAAAGAAAGAGAAAGAAAGAAAGAAAGAGAAAGAAAGAAGGAAGGAAGGAAGGAAGGAAGGAAGGAAGGAAGGAAGGAAGGAAGGAAGGAAGGACCAGCCTGAAGCAATCGGAGATAGGAAGATAAACTCAGAGGTAGATTGTTAAGCTCATTTAGCAGCCAAGCAATCCTAAAATAGCAGCTCTCTGTTATCTATGCGAGCTGTGCTCCAGGCATAATTTCCTTGGCGCATTATTGACCTTTAAAATTACATCCTACTCCCAAATATTGCTCCACGCTGCTATCTCTTATTATACCTGGCTTTCTTATAGCATTTGTTTATCAGTCTGCTCTCCTGTGTTTACCTTCAGCCTTTCAGAAGCAATTACAGAGGACGGGCATAACTCAAAATAGCAGGTATAGCACAGAGACAAGAGAGGCTAACAAAGCTCAGGATGAAGGGAAAAAAGGGGATGGGACTGGGGCTGGAAGAAGGAAACAGCAATAGAAATTATATAATGGAATCCTGTCACTTCTCATTAGGATTTGACAGCACTGCAGCATAAAATATGCACAAACTGGTCACCCTGGATCAGACCAGATGTCAGGTGCACAATCTGTAAAATAACACTGGGAGATGCTGGTTCCACAAGGGCAGAAATGACCCTTTGATAGAACCAGACCTTAGAGTTAACCTAAACCCACTTTTAGCAGGTGAAGTTGCTGAAAGGCTCTGTGTAAGTGCAAAGTGGAAGGGCCCAGAGATTGTACAAGGGGTCATCCTCCTGCAGCCAAACAGGGATTCCCTGTGACTTCAGGTACCACTGATAAATTGGTAAATCAGTCTTCCATGCCTTCTGAGTCTTGCCTTGAATAGCACAGTAAATACACATAGAATATAATTTCCTCATGATGTGACTTTCTTCAAAGGATTTTCTTTCTGGAAGGGTTGCCAGGACATGGCTTTCCCAATGAAAACATCATTGTTCCTGCTCCTGTTAACATTAGACAACAGATTTCTCCTGATTTTCATTCAGAGACTGAAAAATAATTAATCTCTCTGGGTGAACAGTCCAAGCAATAGATCCATAAGTAACAACAAGTGGGAGAGAGAGTTATGCTGCTTTCCAGGGACTTTTTGCACTGTCTCCTAAAGTAGAAAAATACTGTAAAAAATAAAATAAGATGAAGAAAAATTGAGACTTTGCAAAAAAAATGTGGAATCATAGAATGGTTCAGGTAGAAAAGGACCTCAAAGTTCATCTGGGAACTGACATATTCCACTAAACTGGATTCCTTCAAGCCCCATCCAGCCTGACCTTGAACATTCCAAGGTGGTAAACTTGTCCTTGAGTCTTCTTTGACTTGATATGTCAACTTACTGATTTGTCAAGTCTGATCTTGCTGTCTCAGAGCAGAGGGCTGACACAGAAACACTGAATTTCTCCAGGCTCCCGTCAGGCAGTGGAGTGATGCTCAGAACATGGCAGAGGTATCTTCCCTTATTCTTTTATCCATAATTAAAATTATGAACAGCTTCAGATTGACAGCTGAGCAAGCACTGAGCAAAGTCAAGCAGGCAAAAGGACATGTGGTTGCCACAACTTCTTTAACTGGAAAATCAGCTCTGATTCCAGGAAACTCCCTGGGAATTTTCTTGGAAGAAGCTGGATTATGTCCTTTGTGAGCACTGGTGAGCTCCATGTTGCTCAAATGGAGACAAAACCCAAGGAAAAAATTATAATTGAACACAAGGGGCATCGAAACCTGCAGATCTCCTACACATTTTCTACTTTGTGTTGTCTGTATCTCGTGGTTTAGTCTGCTGGAGTTCCTCTGTCATGTACAGGAAAAACTAGGCACAGGTTGTACAAGGCTTAGATGCTGCTTGGTTGAATCCCAGAGCCTTTTCCAGAGCCACCCCTTGATTTGTGGACACCTATTAGCATAAGCCTTCCTCTCCACCTGTGAAGATGAATGGAATAGCCCCTCTCTGTCTCACAGAAGTATTATAAACCCATTATAAAGATTACAAGGTGCTTGGAGACAAGGAAAGTGTAAGAATTATTAGCAGATTATGATGCAGGAGTTGCACTGAGACCCCTGAGCTCATTTTCATGTAGACCTACAGTTATTTGTCAACAGCTAATGATTTTTTACCTTCATCCACACAAATTAAATTCAAAGTTGTGGTGTAGAGCACATTTGCCAACATATCTCAGCCAGATTCATTCAAATCCTGGTTTATCCCCGCCCTGGAATTATGGTTTCCAATGCATGTGCTCAAACAGGGCAGATTCAGATGGAACAGGCTGCCCAGGGAAGTCACGGAGTCACTGTTGCTGGAAATGTTCAAATTGTAAATGTGGCACCTGGGGACATGGGTCAGTGGTGGCCTTGGCAGTGCTCAGGGAATGCTTGGACTCGATGATCTTTGAGGGCCTTTCCAGCATTACTTATTCTATGGTTCTATGAATAAGATACTTTTGGGAGAGGGAATATTTATTTTTCATGAACTTGTAATCAGATTGTCTCGTGGATCAGCAGGGAGGCCACAGAGTATAATGGAAACATTTGCATAGACTTTAATAGGCTTTGTGTTGGATCCATAGCATTGTGGGATAACAGAGTGTGTTATTACTTCTTCATCTGATAATCCCACAGAGCAATGGTCTTACACATATTCCGTTACTTTCCAAGTATAAAAATACTTCCTTGATCAATTTTGCCTCCCTGTTAAATTATTCTGTCAATTATTCAACAATGTTGTTTTTCTCAGGATGACTGACATCACAAGCACCATTTCCACTTTTTTTTCAAATATCTGTGTAGAATTTCTGAAGAATTCAAATCCTCTTTATCACAACAAACCGCTGTGGGAAACGTGTGTGTGTTGGTGTTTTTGTCTTCGTGTGTCCTATCAGGAGTTTGGCTCATTTTCCTCTGACACCATCAATGTGTGTTTGTGTGGTTTAGGACTGAGAGAACTGCATTTGTTCCATGCTTTCACTAACCATGCCAGACCTTCAGTTGAATGTAATTGCAAGTGCCAGACTGAAGGAATTCATTTTGTGGCTATCATCATTAGGCAGAACTGCTGGGGGTTTAATTCTGCCCCGTAGAGCAAACCCACAGAGCAAAACACGAGAGTGGGAGTAGATATTGCTTTCTCATTTTGTAGCAGGAATTACTCATCAGATCATATTTTTTTTTCCTGCTTTAAGCACATTTTCACTTAGTTCTCCATGCAGGGGAATTAAAAATTCAGGGAAAGTGTATCTGAGTAATCCTTCACCTGCAAAGATTTAAGCACAGCACTTTACTCTGATGTGAACAGTGAGGATAGCAGCATGCTGGCAATTTACTTTAGAGCTGTGGACAGTCTTTTGGCTCATCCCCTGGCCTAAATGGCTCTTGAACAGGCAGGTGCATGGCAGCTGCTTTGGTTGGGGTCCAGGACAGAAGGAGCCTCACTGTGTTAAGGATCTTCTCCAGAAAAACTCTGCTTTCTTCCCACATTGCCCAGCTCTGCTTTCTTCCCACATGGCCCAGCTCTGCTTTCTTCCCACATGGCCCAACTCTCAAGAATGGCACTCTCAAGCTCATATTTGCTGGTTTGGCTGTGAAAAGGGATTTAAAGTTAATGAAGATAAATAAAATGCCCCTGAGGCCAGATGCCATCCCCAAAATA
>WAAG01078395.1:112305-135240 GCA_013390105.1 Tichodroma muraria
TTCCGGGCGGCTGTTATCATGAAAAGTTTGTTTTGTCTTGTTTTGTTTCAGTTTTTAGTTCCATAGCGAGTAAAAGATGCTCCAATCTCTAGAAGAATTGAAGAAAGACTATTCTAGAATTGAAAAACTGACTGAAAGTTTCTAAATGTAATTTCTGTATGTTGTTAATGAGAGTGAGAGAAATTTTGGTAATAGAGGAAGAATGTTTGAAAGGTTTCATTCTAATTCTAAGAGTTTGTTAGTTGTTTTTTTTCTTCTCCTTCTTTCCTTTTTGTATTAGTTAATAAAAGTCTGTTCTTTTCAAGTTTAAACCTGCTTTGCTCTTGATTACAAAATTCCTTTTCTTTTGGCAACCCAAATTGATAGTTTTTTTCTGCCTGGTTCACAATGAAACCACGACACACGTCGAGCACTTTCACCATCAGCCTCCGTGTGCTTCTGAAAGGGCGAAACCCTGGCAGCAGGACTGGGTGTTGGATCACCTTGAGGCACAGCAAACCTTGCTCTGCTCGGGTGAATGATGAAAACCTTCCCAGGTTTCTCATAACTCTCCCCATGCCTGCTCCTCCCCAGCCGGCAATCCCCAGCCATGCCTCACTCTTTGTCAAATCCTTCTGCTTGGAGGTGGGCATGAAGGAGGGGATCCGAGCCCAGCTGGCATTTGAATGTGCAGGAAGACATTGGTGGCTTTTTTTCCTTCCTCTTCCCTTTTTCTAATTTGGTGACCCTCCAATGTTTTTCCCTGCAATATTTCATCCAGACAGGTTTGGCTTTATTACAGCCTCAGGCATCCATGCATGCAGGTGTTCCTAAGTAATCCTTGGAAGTACCAAGCATGAACATCAAGGTTTTGCTTCAGGCAAATTTGAGGAATATTTGAATTGGGCAAGAAACACGTATTTTTGTGAACACAGTAATGTAATATATCCATAAAATATGAACTATTAAAAAGGTGCTGGAGCACTCTGGGTGCAGGTTTTTCCAACCCAAGCCTACAAATGAGGTACCTACAATTTTTCTACGAAAAAAAAAGAAGGCTAAACAGACCTTTGCCAGCTTGAAATACGTTTCAAGGAGATTGGTAAAATAACAACAACAACAACAAAAAAATAAAATTAAAAGTGAGCCAAAAAAGGTAATTGCAGGAAAAATAGCAAAACCCAGCTATCTATGAAAAGTAGCTTTGCAGGTTAGCACAGGAATAAATTAACACCAGCTCCTGCCCAGACATATATTGATAAATTGGAAGTAAAGGATAAATTGGAGATAAAGACAAAAAGAAAAATGATTAGTAGGAAGAAGGGACTGACTGCTGAGAGAAGAGCAGAACTAATGAAGTAGAGCTTGGCTAAAGGAGAGCTCAGGAAAGGGGCATAAATCTATGTCTGTAAGCTGAATAAGCAGCCGATACCACAGGCAGGGTTCTTTGAGCCAGATTGCAGCAAAATTGGGTGATCTGTGAAGGAAAATGGGGAAAGGAGTTCACTAGAAAATGCGTGTAGAGAGTGGAAATGGAGATTCTCTTCAATTCTGATTGACTCTTATCTGTATCAGACCCCTTGCTCCAAACTGCTGCATTTGACACCTCTCAGTTCACTGGTTTTAAATGCCCTGTTTCGACCTTATCACATTTCAAATGATGCTTTAAGATTTCATGTAGTTACACTTTACTGTTTACAAAACACTTTTGTGGTTTTGAACTGTTTTGTTCGACCTGAAAAATGTCAGGGAGAAGGGCTTTTTACATGGTGAGAAAAACCAAATGTGTTTCCTTTCCAATCAACCTTGAATAATTCTCCTCCCTTCAGTTTGGCAACAAAACAAAACAAAAAATATCAATTATTCACAGAGCTCTACTCCTGAGGGCACAATTAGGAATAATTGGAAGAAATTAAGCAAGAGAGAATGTAGATTCAATAGCAGGGTGAGCTTTTCTCCTGGTGAGAAACACGGGCTTGATCCTGGAAGTCACTGAGTGCTGCTTGTGAGGCGCTCGCTCTCCTTACAGCATCCCGTGGGAGATGCCAGCAGTGTTGGGGAACTCTCAAATATCCTGAGAGCACAGTTTAAAGTCACCCTGCTCATAACTGGTTGGAAACTCTCTTCAGGCCACCAGGCGTCCAGGTTGTGCTGTCCAAAAAGGGAGATGACACCCCAAAATCATCTCACTTTCTGTCTCTATCTCTGCTTTGGGTGCAGCTTGTTTGACACTGCCTATGCAGGGCTCTAATTTCTCTTTTTTGCACAATCATTGCTGTAAAAAATCAGGCAGAATCTTTGCAGTTCCTGGATAGATGTACAAGAATATTTGTATCTGAGGAGCTTCAGGGGTGCAGGAGGACTGGGGGTCAGACTGCAGTTTAAGCATAGACCTGTGGTACAGCATATATGTGTCTAACAGTAGCAGTATATATAGCATATAACTGTAATTAATCCACCTAATTGCAACCACTGGGATTGGAACTATTGCAACTATTGGAAGCCTCCTTTGAGGGTGGAACTAGGTGGACTTCGAGGAGTTTTCCAACCCAAAGAATTCCGTAATGCCTTGAACACTGACTTCCACATGTCACAGTTACCTGAGTTTTACTCTCGTAATTCTTTTTCCTTTCTTCTTTTTTCTTTTTTCTTTTTTCATTTTCTTTTTTCTTTTTCTTTTTCTTTTAATTTTAATTTTAATTTTAATTTTAATTTTTCTTTTTTTGTGAAAGATGTCTCGTAAGTAATGTTTTATGTATCTAGCAGTGCAAGACTTTTAAGAAAATAAAGCAACCTTTAATTTTTTTGACCTAGGAGTCACATGGTCTATCTGGAATTTTATTGTGTAGGTTTGGCATTCTTTTTATTAACTAAAGCTTGAACTGAACTTGTTCTGGTAACAGACATCCTATTGTCACAAGGACATGACAATTTTGTTTTGTTTTNATAATTTTTGGTCGGTCTGAAAAATGGTCAGGATATTTGACTCCTTCCCTTTTCCCATCTAAATTCATTGGCAATTGATTTTTGCAGAATTCTTTTCCTTTTCCTTTTCCTTTTCCTTTTCCTTTTCCTTTTCCTTTTCCTTTTCCTTTTCCTTTTCCTTTTTCTTCTTTTCCTTTTTTTTCTTTTCCTTTTTCTCCTTTTTCCCCTCTTTCCCTCTTCCCTTTACCCAAAATCCACCCCTGTGCGTTTATACCGGAAGATAAGGGACTACCTTTTAAAAATTTCCATGCCAAGTGTGTGATTTACGGATAAAACCTTTAAATTTTTGCAGACCCTCTGACTATTGTTGTTCCTTTTCAACCACGGGCATGTGCAAATCTTGGCTGCTCCTTCCCCCTAAGGAGTGGGACTCCACAGGAGGGTGTATTGATATTTTGTAGTGTTTTATTTTTAGCTGGGAAGTTGTGCAGTATAAAGGCGAGCATTTTAGGAAAGACTGCTAGATTCAGCACTAGGTTTTCCAGGCAAAAGGGTGATATAAAGAAAAAAATCGAGGTTCCTTGATAAGGCCCATTTTCCAGACACAGTTTCGATTGGCATTAATTATATTTACAGCCTTTACCAAGGGAATCTCATATGAAGTTTTCCGTTATTTTGTGTGGCAGTGACAGACGCAGGGTGTCCAGCTTTACTCAATGTTATCTCCCATATTGTCCCTCCATCTTCTGGAATTGCAGTGCAGTGAAATGATTTATTAGCATTCACAGCAACTTAATCAGCTGCTCCTCTGCCAGATCCATCAGAGTCTCCTGAAAGGTGTCTGAACTGGCTGGTCATGAAAAGGGGGGACTTTGGTAGGTTTGGTTCTTTATTCCTTGATTTACTAAACCACTTATAAACAGTGAGGTCATCACTAAAAGTAGGGAATAGCCTCACGTAATTTTCCAGGCTGGAAGTGTTTGGGGAGCACCCTTGATGTTCTGTGATATTGCTCATGATGGTTATCCCTGTCTCCTGCAAAGGTTTCTACGACTAATAAGAATTCTTTTGCTCTAAATATATTGTAAATTTTCTGTGACACTGTTTACAATGGCTTTTACCCTCATGTCATCAGCTTCTCTTGTCAGTAAATCTCAGAATTTCTTGGTTATAGAAGTTGCCCTTATTTTCATTTCTTAAAGTTTTATGCTGTCCTCACTTTTATTTTGGCTGTTTTTTGTGGGTTTTTTTTCAATTTCTGCTTTTCTTTCTCTCTCTGAGATGAGTGTGCTGTTTGCTCTTATTTGATCTTGACTTGGTGGGTTTTTTGGACTTTGAACCTATGTGCTAAAAGAAAATCTGATTTTTCCATCCCTATTTTTTATTCCTGCCTCCATTGGCTCATCATTTTCTACAGCACTGGGAAATCACCCTGTTGAATGACTAAGTGAAAATATTGCTGCTTAGGCCCGTGCTCTATTTATCCTGCATATAATCAGGTTGTGACCACTGGTGCCTTAGCAACCATCATTTTCTAGTCCAGTGATTAATTCATTTTTAGTCATCATACCCAGATCCCCAAAAGAGATTATCTTGCATTCTGTGTGGCACATTTTCTTTTAAAATTCAGGATATTCTGGTGGAAGCAGGCTGGATGATATTAAATTAACAGCAGAAGAGCAGACACCAAGAAAGAAACTCACTATATGTTTAAATCAGCACTTCACTGAGAAAAATAAAAATGGGGAGAAACAGAGAGGTTTGAAGATCTCACAAAGAGTGCTTAGAATGGAGGCCAAGCAACCCAGCAGAAATAGAGCAAAGATAAATCAAATCTTCTTCTCAACTGGCCCACGCATCAGTTCAGAGAGGTGCATGAAAATACTTTAGCAAGTGAGGCATATTTAATAAAGATGGTCCCAAAACATCTGGAAAGCCTTTTCAGTTCAGCAAGCTATTGGGACGTGGATGTGTATTTATTTTGTCTGCCTCTAAGTATTTCCAAAGAGCAATTTAAGAGGCCATTCTGAGACAAAATCCATCTGTTTCTCCAACAGTTTTAAAAAACAGTTTACTTTCTCTAAAATTAACTTGTCTGACACATTGTCATGCTTGGTTACCACAGCAACAGCCATGCCGTGGGATATTAATTTTATCTGAATTTTTACCACCTAACTTTTTACTTGGATGTGTGTAGATGTGTGTGTATGCAATTCAGAGCTCTGCACACAGCTCCCAGCCAGCTGAAAATACCCTTTTCTTCACTGATAGGCTTCAATAAAAACATCTATGCCAATATTTCAATCCTGGGATTTACTTTTTTATCTAGATACAACCAGCAGCGTTCTTAATTGTCTATAAATAAAACGTGCAAGGGTCTTTCCTGCTGAACCCCCAGATTCACTGGATTTCACACCCCAGTCCTGACACCCCCACAGCACTTTGGGCAAGAGCATGGGGCTGAGGAGGTGGGAAAACATTTTTGAGACTCCACAGCAGCACAGATTGGAGCTAAGGGCATTTTTACCAGTGTTTTCCCATTACCTGCTTTGGAAAATTTCAAAATGGAATTAGTTCTAATGGGGTCCAATTTATAACAGGAGCTCAGACTTTATCATTATAACATCACTGTTGTAACAGTGCAGGGAAACTGTGGATTTCAAACATCTGCCCTAAAATTATGTGTGAGATCTTTCCTTATCCTCCCCTCCCCCTGTAATTTCACCATCTGCCATCCACATCCCCAGCAAAGCAAACCCAGACTGATCTTCTCCTGGTCATTTTATTGAGCTGGGGATTGCAATGCAGGCAAAGCAGGAAAAAAAATCTGCCATCATTTGTAAAGCCTTGTAAAGGTGAGCTTAAAATTTCATTTAAGATGACAGAGAAATAAAGGGTATATTCAGCTTTGGTCTTTCAAAGCCGTCAGTCTGTTGGATGGCCCTAGAAAGCCTCAACCTGCGAGAACTGGGGTTAAAAAGAAAAAAATCGATAAGAAGAAATTATGCTGGCAGTATCAGAATCGATAATTATTTGGAAGATCTCTTCCTTGCCCAGGAAAAGTGCAAACCAAAGGAAGAAATGACTTGGGCAATCTGCCCACCACAGACAAAGTGAGGAGAACTGGAAAAGCTCCTTAGATCCCATGACACACTATCCATCAAAACCTGGAGAGCCCGTCAGTGAAGTGCCAGGAAAAGGGGTTGTGAATTAATACCTTGTGCATAATTTACAGAGTGATGTTGAATAAATGCTTTTATAGCTTGCATATTCTAATGGATGTTTATTCCTTGGTCACGTGTATTTTTTGCGAATCGAATCAATTTTATCGTAACGTTAATGCAGGTTACCGAAGTGAAAAAGTAAAAAAAAAAAAAGCGTTGTTTTACTTCACTTACTGATCAAACCTCTGCCTGCAACAAAATTGAAATTGCTGAGAAACCCCACCCTCGCAAAGGGTTTATCCTCTTTTCCAGTCCTTTCTGCTCTGTGAATGATGTCCAGGAGGAAGATTGGCGCTAGACATCAACTGGGTCGCCACCAAAATGCAGAACAAGTGCAAAGCTGAATAAATCCTGTTCTTATAGCCAGCAGACACAAGAGGGTGGTAGAAGCATGTCCGGAAACCTTCTGGCTGTCATGGAAACATGCGAGGCTGGGGAACTGCAGCTCCCTTGCGCTTCCATTGATTTGCACCTGTTGATAGGAGGGCACCCGCGTCAGAGGCACCGCCGAGCTCCTCATCAGCATTCCAGGTGGGAGACGAGACGGGTCAGGGTCCAGGAAGCACATGGCAAGCAATCTCCTTCAGGAAGGAAAGGATGATGCTCTGTCTGAGAGGGGACCAGGCAGAGCAGACCGAACAGCCAGGTAATGAATAAAAAGGAGAATAAGCACAGGCAAGGTGTCACAGACGGGATGCATCACTTGTCGGAGATGGAGCACTTCCTCGAAGTGAGGGCTGCCCACTTCCAGCTGCAGGCGGGTTAGGAAGGGTCTCCCTGGGATGCTCAGCCAGCACCAAGTGACAACTTGGGTGCTCTTTGCCACTGGAGCTGACAATACCCACGGCTCTTACTCTGTGGTATCCAGTTGGTCCCTTCTGAAACCAGACTGGAGCAAGGCCAGGAATTCAAATGTCCCAGGTCACCCAGCCAGCTGCTGTCACAGCTGGATCCTCTGAGTGCCTGTTCCCTCCTCCAGAAACCAGAGAGAACTTGATTTTTAACATCTCCTGCATCCCAGCTGTGCTAAGAGCCTTGTTTTGAAATGTTGTCCGGTTCCCCTTGAAATTAATTTTAAGGGGAATTAAATTAATTAATTAAGGGGAATTAAATTTCCCCTTGAAATCTTGTCCTTTCAAATCCCAGTTGTGGTCACAGGACTTTTCCTGTAAATAAATGGTGGGTGCCTTATGCCAGTGAGATAATTCTTGGATGTCCCAAAGGATGTCATGTTGCCACTGGAGACAGAAACAACATTGAGTCACCACACATTGTGTTGAATTTTAATATAGCAGACAAGGGGGAGGTTGGGTGCTGGGATTAAAATCTGTTGCCAATGCTGTTTTCTTAAAAAAACAAATTCTGCTTGATCTGTATGAGGAAAGGATGAACCTCAGCTGGCAGAAGGGAACACAATTCCACTGCTGACAGCAGAACTCCCCTGTCCTGCACAGCCTGGGATCAACTCATCAACCTTTCCCGCATCCCAAATCAGAACATTTAAAAATGCAGTTGTAATTTTCTACTTGAGAACTTTTTCCAGCTGAGCACCTGTCTCTGTAGTTTTCTCTTCTCGACTTAAGCAGTAGAAGAATTGCAAATCGATTTTATCAGGATTTAATTAAATTTGTGCTGTGACCTGCAATGAGGTGTAACCCACACAAGTGAAATCTCTGATTGCAGCAGGGCTGAGCATGGACGTGAGGGTTTGTAATTGGGAACTTCTCGCAATCAACAGGGCCCAGCCTGTCTTTCTAATTTATTCAGCATAGTCCTGGGCAAACGAAATTTCTTCTCTGCTTGCAGCCTGTCCACGTCAGCCTGAGCACATGAGGCAGATTAAATAATCTATTCAGAACCCCAAATAATCTGCACCAACCTTAGAGTTCAGACTGGGATTCCCAAGGGAAGTTCATCAGGACAAATCATCAGGACAAATTCAGGACAAATCGTCAGGAGAAATAGCAACACTACTCTCCATGGCAGCATCTCCCTCCCCCGTGAAAACTCAGTGACAAATCAATGGATGTTGTGAATTCTCTGGAACCGAGATTTTGGTTTTGCAGTACAAGCCATTGACTCCTACTGTTTGTAACAGTAATTAGCTTAATTACCACCACTGTCGCGTTAAGCAGACACTTAAAATATCAAAATAGGGTGGTTTTTCTTTTTTTAATTTTACATTATAACTGTATTCAAACATGACAGGAATTCACTACAATTCACCTTGACGTGAAAGCAGCAGTCAGTCTGATTTCAATGCCAAACTCACTGAATTCATGCTCCTACGCTTTTTTTTTCACTTACTTTTCAAAACTCAGTCCACTGCAAATTGTCTGCACTTCCTTTGGGAGGAAGCTTCATTTCCAGAGGGAGAAGAGATGATCACTGTGCTCACTCTGGAGTGCTGAGGATATTTCCAATCACCCAGGCCACTGGAGAAATTTGGCAACTGGAAAAGCAAGGCTGATGCCCTGGGGTGGATTCCATGGTCTGTGGAAAGATAAGTAGGAAAAGGCTTTTCCAGCCTGAACATTTCTGAGATTCTATAAATCCATGTGGAACTCAGCTGCCCCTGGCTAACCACAGCTCACTGAAACTTTCATCAAGGGGTGGTGTTACTGCAAAATTTAGTGCCCAAGTCACCACCAGGATTCGTGGGGCACTGGAGATGGATGGGCACCTACTGACAGACACAGGGTTGTTTAAACCTAAAGCTTTTTCCATGGAGCACCTTTGGATGTGTGACAGCTACAGAGGGAACCCATATTACATCACAGTAACGTAATTTATATTGCTGGTATTCAAACAAACAAAAAAAAAGAGATATAAGAATAAGAAACTCTACAAATGAACGTTAATAAATTGCATGATTCAATTCAATGATTTACTAATATTCATAAAAACTTTGAAAAAATAGTCATGTCTCACGTAAATCATTGAATTCACCCTAATCCCTACAAAGCATTTGGAATTTCCACAGCATTCCAAGGGGAACACATGATGTTGGAAAGCTGAGAGATGTTTCCCAGCAGAGCTTCTACTTTTAGTCCCTGCCAACCAAAGAGAATCTGATTTAGAAAGGTGTTTGGAAACTGGCAAGGAGGTTAATATGGCACCTGAAGCAAACATTTTCAAATTGTAATGCTGTATTATCTGCTTCAATATGGGTTTCACTGCCCAGTTTCAGGCATTTCACTTTGCAAGCATTAGCTGAAATGTAGGAAGCCCAGTCCCAAGCATGGTTAATGTGGAATAAAAAAATTCTACTGAATAATTCACAAACATTTTATGTACTGAATAAGGGAAAACAGTTTGAGCAGTGCAAAGTGAAACAAAAATGTTTAAAAAGTATTACCTAAGAAGTCAATAAAATCACACGGTATTTATCCACAACAATTTAATTGAATGTAATTTTTAGTCAAAATTAGCCCTTGTATCATTCTGTACACAAAGGCATTGAAAATTAAAATTATGTTGGGACATAAAACCTTACCTTGATATTGGGACATTTTTAATCTATTTCCAGCTTCTCCCTGGAAACAGATATTGGCTAATATTTGACGCCTTTGTGTTCTAGCATCTCTAGCTCTGAAATCAAAATAATGTTGTTTCTGACAATCATTTGAAATTTTATTTATCAATATGTTTAAAGGATTTCAGGATCTCCATACAGAAAAGCAAAATACTTTCACTGTCACTGCAAAAATCCCATCCTGCACATTCCCACACCTGCTTATATGAAGTACAGCTGTAGTTTTCTTGGGAAAAAAAAGTAATAATTATTAATATGCTGTCTTGGTGTAAATGGCTTTACATGAGCAGCTGAGCGTAAATTGCTGACATTGCTTGGCTTGGCTTGGTAGTGAATACTTCAAGAGCCATCCAGAGTTTATGATCATGGAATCATGGAATGGTTTGGGTTGGAAAGGACATCAAAAATCACCCAATTCCACCCCGTGCCATGTGCAGGGACACCTTCCACTGGCCCAGGGTGCTCTAAGCCCTGTCCAGCCTGGCCTTGGACACTTCCAGGGATCCAGGGGCAGCCACAGCTTCTCTGGGCACCCTGTGCCAGGGCCTCCCCACCCTCACAGCCAGGAATTTGTTCCAAATATCCCATCTAACCATGACCTCTTCCCAAAGCAGGTGAAAAACATGGGGGTAATGCCTTAAAGACAGCTCCACCGAAATCCATACCCCACAGGTATCCACTTGTGCTTTGCAGAAATGATTGCTGTATTCCATATATTTCCTGACAATGGACATTCCCCACTTGTTGGGAATTACTGGTGTCACTGGTGTGGGCTTGAGGAAAGCTGTCAAGCCTTTTGTCAGCTTTTTGTGAATTTGGATCCAAAATGAGCCGCGACTCTTCATCTGTTACATGTGAGAGATTTAATATCTTCTATCCCTTGTTTATCAAGATCATTTCACTTCCAGGGAGTTCCTGCTTTCCACATCGTACACTCTCAGGGCTGGAGCATTTTTTTTTTAACCTCAGAGATGAGCTTGGGTTAATGCTGCTCTTCATTTCCCTGCCAAGTTTGAGTGTTGGAGCTGCTGCTTCTCATTTTTTTGTTAAAACAAGAGCTGAGCAGGGCCATACCAGTTTTAAATGTATTAATACTCTTGATGTACTAATACTCTTGATGAATAAGTGCTCTTGATTAATTAACCTGCTGGGAAAGTGGTTTAGACAGAGGACAGAATGAATTCTTGTCTTGCTCCCACATAATTTAAGCAGTGTTTTCCATGATGATGCCTTCTATTTGGCATCTGTGAGTGCTGTGCCCAGCTTGGGGCTCTCCAGTGCAAGGACGGGTGGTGAATATGGTGGAGAATAGAAAAATACAAGGAAAGATGCAAGGAATATGGTGTGCTTAGATTTAAAAGCAAGAGCAGAGGGTGGATCACTCAACACACAGAGGTCTTGCTCAATCCAACCTGTTCTGTGATGTTGAAGTTTTATACAAGTCGAAAAAAATTAAAAAAGCGAAGGTTTAACACCATCAAATAAAACCATAAAATCTAGAAGTTATGATTGTAGAATTGTTCAGGTAGAAAAAGATCTGCAAGATCAAATCTGAGTGTTAAGTCAGCACTGCCAAGGCCACCACTAAGCTGTGTCCTCAAGTGACACATTCACATGGTTTTAAACCTCTCCAGGGATGGGGACTCCATCCCTGCCTTGGGCACCCTGTTTCAGTGCTTGACAACCCTTCCCAGGAAGAAATTTTCTTTAATATCCAATCTAACCCTCACTCAGTACAGCCTGAGGCCGTTCCCTCTCCTCCTGTCCCTGTTCCCTGGGAGCAGAGCCCGACCCCCCCAGCTGTCCCCTCCTGGCAGGAGCTGTGCAGAGCCAGGAGGGCCCCCCCGAGCCTCCTTTGCTCCAGGCTGAGCTCCTTTCCCAGCTCCCTCAGCCACTCCTGGGGTTCCAGACCCTTCCCCAGCTCCATTCCCTTCCCTGGCCATGCTCCAGCCCCTCCAGGTCTTTTATGTCATGAGGCGTGCAAAGCTGACCCCAGAATTTGAGGTGGGGCCTAACACAGGGGATGGACACTGCTCTGGTCAGCAGGTGAGAACAGCCGGAGGCTTTTGTGCTTTATTTGTGACAATAAAACCACCTATTATTGTGTGTCCCAATTTCAATAACTGCAGTTTTCAAGCACCCCAATCTCTGTTTGTATTGGCATTCCTCCACCTCATATTTGCTGACTGACCACCACTTGAATTTGGGGAAGTAATCAAAGCAGAATGAAACAGAAGTTACGTACATGAAGCATTATTGTGACTATGATATTCCCGTAATATTCCAGCTGCCTCTGCCCAATGGAACAGTCCAATCTCTGGTTTCCAGAGCAGATCCAGGCACTGACACACTTTCTGCATGTCTGGAAATTTATAGCCCAGACAGCCTCATCTCCAGGTTCAGAAATCATCTGCTCTTGACCTCCAGTCCCTGCACACCTCCACCAACATCCCCTGGGAACTGCTTTCCTGCCCTGCCCTGCTCTTTAAAAGCTGCCTGAGACATCTTTTCTGCTGGAAGTGGGAAGGAAATAACTGCAGACACCATGGCTCATCAAATCCTCCTCAGTCTCCACTCACCAAAGTATCTCACCAATTAGGGAAAGGGGGATTGGGAAACAAAAACAATACCTGCCCCATCAAACCACTTCACATCCCTCTTTGGAAGGGTGTGGCAGCATCAACCTCCCTGGCTGCAGGACTGTTAGTGGAATGAGATGAGAACTGGAAAAGTGAGAATAGGGAATTTCTCTGCCAGGATACAACATGTTCCTACCTCTTAACCTGAGAACAGAAGGTACAGAAATACCTAAGGCAACTTCCTATAAACAGCATAAGTTCATCACGCTGCAGTCAGTGTGAAAATCTCTCCAAGAGTCACCATGTGAATG
Source organism: Tichodroma muraria (assembly GCA_013390105.1). Taxonomy (NCBI): domain Eukaryota; kingdom Metazoa; phylum Chordata; class Aves; order Passeriformes; family Sittidae; genus Tichodroma; species Tichodroma muraria. Next base: position 124,859 of record WAAG01078395.1, read on the forward strand.
AGCTGAGGCAGACTGGCTCATCAGCAAGGCTGTGCTCTCACCATCCTCATATTCCCACCCTGGATGTTGCACAGCAGGGATGAACCCAGCTGCATTCCATGCTAATGGCTTAATTTCAATCCAAAGATCCCAAACCCAGCACTGCCACCCAGTTTCAAGGCAGTTTCTTCCCTCCACACGTGTTGTTTTTGTCATTAGAATAGGTTAGCACAAGAAAGGACTTCTCTTGAAAACAGCTTCTGAACAAGGCATGTGAAATAAGTGGACTGGCACTGGGAATTTGGATCAATAAGGAGCTCTGTAGAGTACAATGGATAGGGAAAAGAAATTTGTCTCTGTTTTGCTGTAGATCAAGAGAGTAAGATATTGATTTTTGCTCTCAGCACAGTATTGACCAGAGAGGGAATTGCACTTGGCGACAGAGTGCAGTGGGGCTCGGGCCTCTCTTTGTGTGGCATGCAATCTCCATGGAATATGAATGGGAAATTCATGATTCTATGCAATCTCCATGGAATATGAATGGGATTCATAATCGTGGGCAATGATTACTAAAATAAAATAAAAAATAATAAAATAAAATATCAGCAATAGAAACATGTCTGGTAACAAATACCACTTCTCCAGAGCATCACTCATCCTCATCCATCTGAGCAACATCCCCCCTCCAGAACTAATCCTGCAATTACAGGAATGTTTGCTTAACTAAACACAAAATGCCTCTCAAGTGGAGCAGAGGCTTCCTGGGCTTACACTTTCAGCAAAGAGAAAGTGAAGCAGCTTGGCCAAGCGCAATAATCTTCTGATGGATACATTCAGCAAACAACAGGCTTCTGTTTGGTGATTGCTGTCAGCCTCAGGGGCACCAGCTCCACGGGGCTGAGGCTTCAGGCTGAAACACTAAGATAAAATAAACTTGTGGGCTTCCTACAACCCTCGTCTTCCTTAATGTTGGAATACTGAGGGGAGCAGATAAACTGCTGAGGAGATGCCTCTTTGAAGACTTTCTAGTGCCAGGAGGCCCCAAAAAACTGCGGGAGGGAAGAGTTGTGTGTGGGAAACAAGAAATAGGTGATTCAACCCATGGGGAGAGAGATCACAGGGAAGGAGCTAATTTGGGATGGCAGAAATAAGCCACTCACGTTTTTCATGGCAATAGCTATTGCATTTTTAACTCGGTTAATTTGTTTGTCACAAAGAAATTATCTTTCTCATTTTTTACCTTTTTCCTACAAAAGCAAGTTTTGGCACAATTTTGAAACGCTGCTCTCATCTCTCTCTGTGGTTTGTGGTGTGTTATGTTCTTATTCCATTGGAAAATATGAGGAAAATCTACCCCAAAATGGATGGATTTGCATTTCAAATATATTACATATATACATATATATACATTATACATATATGTATATATACATATATATACACATATATATTTATATATACATATATATACACATATATTACAACAAAACAGAGGCAAACACTTCTTGTATGAAACAGGGCAAAAAGAATTGAAAGGTCATCAGTTCCTTTTGTTTTGTGGAAGTCTCGTGGGAAAATGAAGCAGTTCAAGGATGAAATGTTATGTACAGCCACCTTCACAAAAAGGAGGCAAATCTGGTAGGATTCTACCTCTCTGGTAGGACTCCCTGGACAGAATTTTACCACGTGGAGTCACAGAATCATGGAATCATTAAGGCTGGAAAAGACGTTTGGGATCAAGTCCAATTGTTAGTTTAACACCACCACCAAATACCTCCCGGGTTTGCTTCCAGGTGTGAATGCTGTGTTCAGGCTGAAGCAGAAAGGTTTTCCTTTGTCCACCTTTTATCTGCTCTTCAAGGCATCTCCTGAGTACGTCAGATCTCAGGCTAAGGGAGGGATTGTTTCTTGTGTCTGAGGAAATATCATTTAGGGTCTCTCCACCCTGAACACGGTACATTTGCCCTCCATCAGAGGCCACGCCAGAGCTCGCTGAGAGATCATCTGCTTTTTTTTTAAATGATACTGCCAGTATGTCCTATCTTGGGCAGAGGGGCAAAGGATGGTTTGAGAGGCCTCAGCCATCTTGAAGGCTTATAATCTGTCACTACTCTTTAGCAGAGCTGATCTTTAACCCCCCCTCAAATAATTGTTAGAGCCAGACAGGGTTAATCATTTTTAATCAAGCAGGATTAGCATATACAGTGGGATATTGAGATTTTATAAGACACTCAGTGTGTATTAGCAGAAGAGAAATGCTCAACATTGAATCCATGAAGAAAAAAACTGTAGAATTTTTAGAATTAGCTGAAAAAATCAGGAAGCTGTGTATGCGGTCTTTGCTCAAGGTGAGCGTCTATAAAATTCTGATTAACTGAAAACTGGGAACTTTTAGTTCTGGAAGTCCTAATTCCACCTACCTTTGGTTAGAACTACTGAGAAGGAAAGAAGAGTTTCCTCTTTCCTTGGCAGTTTCTGAATCAATAAATATAGTGAAAAAGTGCATTACTTGACCCAAAGCAGGTTTAGACAGTCAGTTGTCCTACAAAACACACCTCAGTCCAGTATATATCATGGATATTAGGGTTAAGTCCCATCCATCATGTGAAGTTCTGATATACCTATTATAATAAGACTCTACTTTTTTTGCCTCTTTTGCAATCCATAATCAATGCAAAGGTTCATAGACTTATTTCTTCTAATATGTGGAGGAGAGTTCACAAATTTGAATTATGAACATGAAATTTCCTATGCACTTATAAGGAACACAGTCTGATGGATTTTCTCATGAGAGTAAAAAATCCATCTTTCTTTGTGACCCTTATTTATTACTGTCTGGATATATTTGACATACTGTATGAAATAATCATGCTTGGAGAGTCTAAAAGACCTTGAGAAAAAAGGTAAAAATGGAGGTTTCTTTGATTGTGATTGTGAATGAGGGCCCAGCATTCACTCAGCACAGAGCTGAGATCACTGCACTTCACTCCCTCCCTGAGCTTGCTGAGAGAACCAAATCCAGGAATCTCCAACACCTCGATTGCTCCTTCACTGAGCTCCACAGAACTACTTTTATTTTATTTTTTTGACCAATAAACAGAAAATGCGACACGTCTGAAAAGTCTGACACAGAGAGGCTGCTAGAAAAGACAGCAAAAATGCCACTTGTCTCTAAATAGGCCCGATGGGAAAAGGAAAAGGAGCGTTTTCAGATGGTGAATCCATGTGGAAGGCTCCCATTAGTTTGAATGTTTCCCAGAATTTCTCCTGCAGTAGTTAAAGACTTTGACATAAGCTGAAGGAGTGATAAGTTGGGGTAAGAACATTGGTGATCCAAAAAATGACAACTTATCATCATCTGTGGCCTGAGCATAGAAACTTCCATCTTTCCTTAGTCAAAATTCTGGAGTTTTAAATTCAGTTTTTTATATAGATGCAGCCACAAGAGCCTACTTTCTTTTTAGTGGATTAGACTCTAGTGGTTCCCAAATTTTAGCCAAACTGAGTAATTTAATTTGGGCAGGTGCACCACGTTAAAGCACAAAGTTCACGTTGCTCAAAGCTGGGCTTTATGTGCTGGTTTTTCTTTTTCTTTTTCTTTTTCTTTTTCTTTTTCTTTTTCTTTTTCTTTTTCTTTTTCTTTTTCTTTTTCTTTTTCTTTTTCTTTTTCTTTTTCTTTTTCTTTTTCTTTTTCTTTTTCTTTTTCTTTATCTTTTTCTTTTTCTTTTTCTTTTTCTTTTTCTTTTTCTTTTTCTTTTTCTTTTTCTTTTTCTTTTTCTTTTTCTTTTTCTTTTTTCTTTTTCTTTTCCCACCTGCAAAATTCCATCAGGTGAGCTTGACCTCAAGTTTGATTGCCAGCCATAGACGCAGAATGTGCATTGCTTTTTATTGCAGCTTAGTTTAAAGTATCTGGGTATTAAATTCCCATGGAAATCTGAGACATGGCTCATAAAATGTCATGAAACACCTTTTATACCCAAGTGCCAGTTACAATCCATCTGACGTGACAGCCTCTTCCCAAAGGGATTCTGCAAGGAAAAGGTAACAATGCAGCCAGGAGAGGCTCTTTAATACACAAACATTTATCTAAATGTGACTGCTTTTATTAATCCAGTTATTAATTGATCTTGTGGGTGGCATCCTGTCCCATGGCATAGGGTGGAATCCAGATGGTGTTTAAGGTCCCTACAACCCAAACCATTCTGTGATTTAATGATTAATGTGGGAGCTTCCATAATTTTCCTGCAAGAAGAGTTTTCCTACAATTTTTATGTCATCTTGGTAATTCTGGAGTTCTGTTTCCCAAAATATTAATAATGTTGTGAACAAAGATTATAAAAAATATTTTATTGGTACTTGGTAATATTTTCCTTGTTAAATTCTTACAACTCAGTGACTCATTCCTATAAATCATATTACTTGGTTTTCATTAAATCCTTGTGTTTTACGAGAAAATTATTCTGATTTTTAGTACATTGTTCTGACCTCTTCTGTCTTAGCAACACCAGAAAGCTGAAACACTATTTGATATCAGAACCAGGACAGTATCTTAACCTGCCTCACATATTCTCTCAGTTTTAAAGATGTCCTCATATTTCTCTTCTCAGCCTTTTGTTACCCAAACAGTCCTCAAGATGGAAGATCTCAGCAAGTTCAAGTCAGTAGCTGGGACATCTGAGGAAGATACGGAGGAAACAATGAGGTTTGGTAGCTGAAGACTTTTTATCACGTTTGACTTCACCCCTAGGACTGAAATTTTACAGATTCATCTGGGTCCTATTTCGAGTTCCAGAATTAGACCAATACAGTTTTTCAGCGCATCCTTCAGATCAGCCCTCACAGAAATCCCCGTCTCTCTTTTCTCCAGCTCAGCGTGAGTAAGATACAGCTCTAAAGAGATGAAAAACACTTCAAAATTCTGTTTTGAGCTGGTTCATCTGTGATTTCTCAGTGACAATCTGCCTCGTGAAGTTTTGGTGCTTCGCCGCCGAGTTCTGCATGAGCTCCCTGTGCTGCCAATTTCCTGCAATTGTCTCTGCTCTCAAGGGCTGGTGCAGCTACCCGTGTTCATCCACATGATGAAGAGGAAGATCCTGAAACTCTGTTTTTTTCATTCGTTTCAACAGACTTTGAAACGATCAAGATCAGATCTTGATGGCTCCTGAACAAAGGGGAACATAAAGAAAGCAGCCTTGTGCAAAGGTATTTGGGTAGGGGAAGGAAGGGAGAGAAGAGAGAGAAAGAGAGAAGAGGAAAACAACCTCTTCTTTAGTAGGGACAAAAGAGGAACTTTTGAAACTTTCCTGACTTCTCTAAGTTTTTTGTCGAAATCCCTTCAGGTGTGTGTTTGAATATGTTGCAGCTGAAAAACTGCTATTGCTTGACCCCGTCAGGACCTCTGCTGAGTTCCTGTCGTGTTTGAGAAACTCTTCTTCGAAATGTCCTCAGTAACAAGCCTGATAGTAGTTGGAAATAATTGGATTCCATGTTATCTTTTACTTTTTCCTAAAAGCTGTGCAGTTTACTCCTTATTTCACTTTGTATCCGTGTGTGTTTTTAGCAGTTGAATCATGGAGATTCTATTTTATTTTTTTTTTATCCCTACTTGCATATAAATTCTGCTATTGCAAGAAAGTATTCTATGAAGGAGTCATTAGAAAAATCATCTGAGAGACACCTCAAATGTTATCCCGCTCATAGAATCACAGAATGGTTTGGGTTGGAAAAGACATTAAAGCTCATCCAGTTCCAACCCTGACCATGGCAGGGACACCTTCCTGGTGCTCAGGTTGCTCCAGGTCCTGTCCAGCCTGGCCTTGGACACTTCCAGGAATCCAGGGGCAGCCACAGCTTCTCTGGGCACCCTGTGCCAGGGCCTCACCACCCTGTGTGTAAAGAATTTCTTATTTTGAGTTCTACCTAATTTCTTGACTAAATTCATGACATCATGAGTTTTGTTTTTTGGGTATGAAATATTACTTCTCATTTGGAAAAGAGGAAAAGTTTGGGAAACAATGTGTGAGGAAAAGTGCTTGTTGCAAAGGCCCTCAGCCCATTATGGGGCTGAATATTGCTGCTCCCAGGAGCGTTCTCCCCAAAAGTCAAGACAAAGGTGGGTAAAGTAACTGATGGGAGAACCCTAAATTAACGTGGAGGGTAATTTTTGCAGGGCCTTCCTCCCACTGTAGCTCATTCCCCACATACCTGTTCCCCATTAGTGAGCATCACATTATTTTATTAATCATACCAATAAAATAGCATCCAATAGGTTTTCCAAGACACTGGAGTATCCAAAGTTGATAGATCCATGCTCCCTGTTACACTGCTGTTTACTTTACTTACAACTAGAACCAGCCCTCTGAAATAACAACTTGTAGCTTAACCCCAGTGTCTCAAGAGCAAAAACCTTCACAGAGTTGAATGGGATTGGAGTTGGCTTTATTTCTTCTCACATAACAATGGTCTCCTGTTGTATATTATCAGCCCCGCAGTGGAAGATGACAAACTAGACTTTCATCTTGCTTTTCCTCCAGTTGCCCCAGCACTGTTTTGACAACTTTTACAGGGAATTGTTTTCTTATCATTTTCAGCAGAAATGACAGGCTGGTCTTTTCCCACATCATTATCATTCCCACCCCTGGCATGGTGCAGAATGAACTTTCCCTTAGCCTGGAGTTGGAGGATGTAAGTTTTCTCACATTTTAGCCAGCACAAGAGGTGCTGGGGTTTATCCAAACCCACTCCATAATTCCCTAAATCCTTTCCCACCATGTGCCCTGGCTCCATGGTTCTATTTCCAACTGCAGCTCTCCATCCCAGCACATCCTGCATGCCTGTATCCAACACTGACAGTGGGGTTTCACTGGGAGACAGGAGAATGACACAGGTGCTAAAGCAGGAGCTTGCATCCCTATTCCAGATTTTCCCCTTTGTGTATGTCATGTACAGCTGGGAAGGGTTTTTTGTATGGCAGTTGGATCTACAATCTGTAGGTGAGCTGGGGATGCCTTAGGCTTGCTAGCAATGCTGAAAGGAATTCAGTGCTGTTAGAGCCTTCCTTCTGAAAATCAAATACCTAACTCTCATTTTTGAATGATATAAAAAAAATTAAAACAAACAGGATTTTTAAAAGAAATCCCTAATTTTGGGGTGCTTGGAAACAAGTAGAAGTTCACTGAGAGACTAAAATCCTTTAAATGACACACCTTTGTTCCCTTTTCCCTCTTCCCTTATTCTGTGTTTTCTTCCTGCCTTTCTTTCTTTTTCTTCTGGTTCAGGACATTCCCAATTAATGAAACCTTTATTTAAGTCACTATAGAAATTTATTTCAGATGACTTTTTCTATATAGCTGGTGGAGTTTGCCAAGGATTTCTGGTGAGCAGATTTGTGGATATCTCTGTGTGTGTGTGGAAAAGGGAAGGGAGAGTTTTGCACTGTGGACCAAGCAGTCCACAGTGCAAGAGTTTTGCACTGTGGACCAAGTGCAAGCAGGACCAAGCCAGACAACTGATTTACATAAAATTAAAAAAAATAAAGCATAAAGGAAATATCTGTTCTTCTGAGTGCAAAACTTTAGGGAAGAGAATGAAGGAAGTTTTCTTTGTTGGGACTGTGGATGAGACTGGAAACTTACCCTAGGCTTTAAGTGATGCTTAATAAATTATCCTAAAGTTTCTTTGAAAAATTGCTCTGAATTACACAAACTTATAGCGCCATGCCCATTAGAATTACCAAACGTGCAACAATTCCCCAAGATTTAAGTTTATCCCCATTTCCCAAAAGAATAAACTGAAGCCTGATGATGCTGGATGACTTAAGGGTTGGAACAAGATGATCTTTAAGGTCCCTTTCAGCCTAAACTTTCAGTGATTCTATCATTTTATGACTTGAGTAGAAAAACATGCAGTTAGGAATAAAACCCAATGAATGCCCTGACCCATGCAATAACCAATACTTAATATCTAAGATGATGAAGGAGGAAATAAAATAACCACTTTATAACAACGTATGAGCCTGTCTGTATGTGCTCTGTAAATATTTATCCCAATATGACTGGCTTTCCATCAGGATAGGTCTTATTTTGCAGAAGGAAGAGAATAGGATTAATGTTGATACATTCATTGAAGGAGCCTCCACTATCTGTGAAATTAATGTGACAAAACAACATTTTCATGCGCCATTTATTTTTAATTTCTTTCCTGTTTTTTAAAAAAAGTAGTCTAATTAAAGAAAAGATTCTGAAGAAGAAGAAGAGCAGGAGGGGAAGAAATCTCAATGCAGAACTTGACAGCACCGTACTGCAATTTGGGATTAGAAGAGGGAAAGATGAATTTGCATGTTGATGCCTTTCATATTTATTCAGTTAGAAAACTGTTTATGGGATGCTTTAGGCACAGAATGTTACAAACATGATCAGAATTTCAGCCACTCAAAATAACCAATGAAAACATACTCTCTCCTTAAATGGAGCAGGTTCAGAAGCCAGACGCCCCCAGGTCAAATGCTAGAGCGTTGGTCCAAAAAGCAGCAAAATCTCTTCTGTAATCCTTCTCCCTGTGACAGGGACAGGGCCCAGGGAATGGATGGAGCTGCATCAGGGGAGGTTTAGGTTGGGTATCAGGGAAAGTTTCTTCCCCCAGAGGGTGCTGGGCACTGCCCAGGCTCCCCAGGGAATGGTCACAGGCCCGAGGCAGCCAGAGCTCCAGGAGTGTTTGGACAGCGCTCCAGGGACAGGGTGGGATTGTTGGGGTGTCTGTGCAGGGACAGGAATGGATGATCTTTGTGGGTCTCTTCCAACTTGGGATATTTTATGATTCTATTAAATGTTTCCTTTCCAAAATGACTTTAACATACTTAGCTGAACGTATTGAAGCTAAAAATTAATTCATATATATAGCTAGAACAAAACGTTTGGTTTCTCCAATTGGACAACTGAATCAGAACAGGAAAATCATGATACATGATTACATGATACATGATACAGAGAAGATGATACAAAATATAAGGGAAAACTAACCAGAGCCACAAAAATCTGTTCTTGGCAGCTCTATTAGTAGCAAGTGAAAAACAAGGGAAATTTCCACCATGCTTCAACATAAAGTGGGAGGTGTCAACAGTTAATGCCAAGAGGTCACGATGTTTAATGTCTTTTTTGCTTCAGCCTTCACTGATACACTGATAAACCTGCATAGAGCAAAAAGGCCAAGCTGAATAAGGCAAGAGGTAAAAAAAAGATGTAAAACAGGTGGATGTGGTGGTAGGTATTAAAAGCTCCATACAACTTTATATTGTTTAATTACTTTCTTGGAGAGAACTGGTTTGAGTGAGTCTTAAACAGGTTGTGATTCTTCTATAGAATGGAAACCTGAGTGAATAAAACTACCAAACAAAAAAACCCAAACCAAACCCAAAAAAACCTCACAAACAAACAAAACACCACAAAAACAAAACCAAAAAAACCACTCAAACCCCAAAACGCATTGACTTCTTCTTAAAACCCTCTAAGTTCAGCACCAAGGAATTACCATCATCCCCTGGATAAACACAGACACTGAAGAAATCAGGAGATTAGGAGCCAACACGAACCTATTCAGTAACAAGAAATGTTTCAGGCCAGTCTATTTTCCTTTCAAGATGCAATAATAATTTCAAGGGGAAAATCTGTTGGTGTCAAATCTTTACTTTTATTAGGACTTTATTTTTACTTTTATGATAACACTTTTTGTGTTAGAACACAAAACATCACATAGAACATCCTTGTGGCAAGATGTGAAAGCATTAGCAGAGTGTCCAGAGGGTGGAAGTGCTCTATAGAGAGTTCAGAAAGAGCTGAAAAGTCTCCTCAGGTCGTTAAAGGTTCATTTCAGAGAGACACATGGCACTGAAACTCTCTTGAGTTTGGTGCTATTACGTGCACTTTAACCCTGATTAATAAAATATTGTGATTTTAGGGTTGTAGACAAACTAAAATTTTGTAGTACTGGAGAGGATAGGCAGAATTCTGAGTATTATTAATAAAGATGGGAACCATGGTGCCATTTATTACAAGCAAGTGCAGCTTTCTATATTTAGACAGTAGTGATCTGCTTTATAAATGCAGAATAAGGAAAACTGGTTCAACAGCAAATCCCGTGAAAAGAGATTTATTGAACTTCAAAGTAAAACTATTACAGAAAACTCAAAGTAAAACAAAAAAATCACATTTCTGGAGAGGGACAAACCTTACCCTAGGCTGCAAAATGCTAGTGTTTTATATATGTATTTAATAACATACTTGGATTTTGTTGCCCAGAGAAGCTGCAGCTGACCCAGCCATGGAGGTGTCCAAGGCCAGGTTGGACACTGGGGCTTGGAGCAACCTGGGCTAGTGGCAGGTGGCCCTTCCCCTCGGGAGGGGGTGGCG
>WAAG01078396.1:3076-20217 GCA_013390105.1 Tichodroma muraria
ATTGTGGGATGCTTCTGTCAGGCAGCCTACTGGCCTGTGAAGTGACCAGATTTGCTGGTGGTCACAAGGTGTGCCAGGAGCTCCATTCCGGCATATTTTAGCAATTCTTACAGTTGTGCTGTCTGCATAAAAATAAATTCAATTTGGAGAGTAGCCTCAGGATTGTCCTCAAAAGAGATCACAAATTCACACTATGCACTGGGTCTTCTGATAGAAATTTAAAATAGATCTCTCACATACTTTTGTTTGGAATTATTCTGGGCAAGAAGGCAGGATGGTTTTAAAATAGAAAAAAAAAAAAATCCCAGAGATTAATTTATTTGTTTAAAGTTTTTAGATATATAGAGATAAAAATGGTCATAATTTTGGTGAGGACAATCATATCAGCCTTCCCTTGTGCTTTCATGGCTCACTCTGAAAGTCTGGGATATATTTTAATTTAATAAGGTTGTGTTTTTGAATTAGAAACCAAATTAAGTTATTCTTCTTGAGGAGGAAGGCATATGATTTCTTGCTTTACATTAATGTTGAAGGAGGAAGGCAAATTTTTGTCTTTTTAAAAAATTCAGTTAAGTAATTTTACTTTTAAAAAAATTTCTTCTGTTTTTCAAAGTGGCTCAGTTATAGGTGGGATCCTGACTTTCAGTGACTGCACAACTGTCTTTCCACAAACTTTATCTGTGCCTTAACCTGATCGATTTTCCTACTTCCTTGTGAAGCATAAAAGAAAATAGCAAAGCAAGTCTCTGAACTTAAGTTACATTAGAAAACTGACAGCAAGAGATAGTTTTTCTACTACCTTTTAGTCAATTCAGTTGCCTACTAGAATGATTTAGGTTCCCAATTTTCTTTCAGTTCTGTTGCAGTTACCAGAAATAATGGGCTATGAAAAGGTTAAGGAAGAAGGAACCCCTGTGTTTTCAGGGTATAATATTTAATGGGACCTTGGATGATCTCCAAGCTTCATGAAATAATTTCACAGGCTTTGCATTTTATCAGAGAAATCATGGAGAATCACAATTAATGTTGCCTTATTATATTAAAAATAGAGGTTCTGACCCCTAGCATATTTTACCATGGCACTGCCTTTATGCTCTGCAAGCCATATACTAGCCAAACTACCAATTTACTCCATTGGTACTAATTTGACAGTGCTTGTTCTAGACAAACATTTACTCTAGCATTTTTTTCTCATTTCCTACTCTCCCTAAGGTACTTTGCAATGTTGATGAGTTGTTTGATCGAGAAGAGTTTTCTGCAGCTCCTGATTCTGGCTGGCCTGACTGCTTCAACAGTGGTGTGTTTGTGTTCCGCCCCTCCTTGAAGACTTACAGCCTGCTGCTCCAGTTTGCTGCTGAACATGGCAGCTTTGATGGTAAGGGGCAAGGTGTAAGGAATGAAGTGCAAGACAGTTTCCATGCTATCAGGCAGAATAGAGGAAGGCAGGAGTTCTCTGGGCTGTATGTAAGAATTCAAGGTGCAGAACTTTGCCTCTTAGACTGTATTCAAGACCCACTGACTTACTCTGGACTGTTCTTCCCAGAAAAGGGCAGTGAAGGAACGTTGTGTCTGAGTCTTGCTTGGTAGGTTTTATTTTTGCGGTCTGGCTTAGGAGAGAAATACAGCTGATCTTCAGTCTTCTACTCTGAGGGAGACAGCAAACACTACTCCTTTCTTCTTATATTACAATAGGACTTCATTTACGCTGAACTTGCATCGGAGTGAATCGGGTATTATTCACTTGTACATGCTCATATGGCCATGTTTTCAAGTCCAAGTTGGAGTCCCATGAACACACCAATCTCAGTCCCCAGTCTTGCTCCCATCCTTGGATGTGAAATTTTGATACAAGTTTAAGTGTACACAAGTTATGGTAATACTGTTTTATGTATTCTTTTAGGAGGTGATCAAGGCTTGTTGAACAGCTTCTTCAGCAGCTGGGCAACAGCAGATATTGGCAAACACTTGCCTTTCCTCTATAACTTAAGCAGCAGCTCTGTATACACCTATGTTCCTGCTTTCAATCAGTAAGTAATAACACTTCCGTAAACCTCTGTAGTTTGTTAAGAAGCATCCTTTTGTAAAAGAGATATAATGGCATATTCTGTTGATTATAAATTACAGTCTCACAAATGATCCTATGTGAAAACCATGCAATAGAAGCTTGACTTTAATGTGAATGTCTGGACACAGGGAGAATCCCAGAGTTGGCTACACTGTCTTTTATGTTCTTTCAAAAAAGCTTCTTTCATTTTTGACAAAATGTAATTACTTTGGCATTAGGTTCTGACAGGTTTACTTTTAAACTTGTTCCTTTGTTCTCAAGTAATTTCTTAGAGAAACAGTTGGCATTGCTTAGATATTTTTGGAGCCATTCCTTAGGTTCTTCTATGAAATGAAATTTGTGCTACTAATTATATGATTCCAGACAATGCAGTTGAGAAACTTCCCTAGTAAAAGGAAAGTTGGATTTAGGGTGTCATGAATTTCTGTTACAGTTGCACAATACACTCCTATTGGAAGATGGACTTGAGCCAGTGTATTTATTAATAATTTTTAATATGGGATCAATAATGCCCAATTTTGGTTATTAAATATTTGAAGTGATATGTATTTGTGAATAGAGCATAGAGGAGGTCTGGAAGTAGTACTGCATGAACCTGTCAGTTTCCTTCATGAACTTTTCTACTAGAATCGGCGTCTGGAAGCAAATGGCGATGCAACTTTTTGCTTTCTGTATGTTAAACAAGATGAATTAAACCAGCAAGATAGAAACAAAATATTAATATATATCATCTCAAATGTGTTGCTGTTGCAAAATGTTAAATTACTTCACCTGTGAGTAAGAATGTTTCTTCTAGGAGCTTATATAAGCTAAAAAAAATATCTTATGTGTAGACCTGTACATTTGATCTCTACAGTTTTGGTAGAGATGCCAAAGTTGTTCACTTCTTGGGAGCACCAAAGCCCTGGAACTACATATACAACCTTCAAACAAAGAGAGTTATGCAGGATGGCACCGCCTCTGGATCTTTTCATCAACTGTCATTTCTTGCCCTCTGGTGGAATATATACAGTACCAGTATATTGCCTTTGTTGGAAAAACTTCAAAAGATGGAAGAATCAGAATCTGAGGAATGCAAGGTAACTGGTTAGGAGTTAGTGGGAATATGTTGGAATCAAAACCAAAAATTCTGAAAATTGCTAGAGGAAGAAATTATATCATGTGGTGGGCTGACTGGCTGGATTCCAGGTGGCCACCAAAACCGCTCTATTGCTCTCCTCCTAAGCTGGACAGGGGAGAGAAAATGTAAGGAAAGGCTCATGGGAAAATGTAAGGACAGGGAGAGAACTCTCACCAGGTACCATCAAAGGTGAAACAGGATGAACTTCAGGAAATCAGTCAAATTTATTACCAATCAAGTCAGAGTAGAGTAACAAGAAATAACCCCAAATCTGAAACACCTGCCCCAATCCCTCACTTCTTCCGGGGTACAACTTTACTCCCTGTTTTCTCTGACTCCTCCCCCCAGTGGCACATGGGAATGAGGAATGAGGACTGTAGTCAGTTCATTATATATTGTCTCTGCTGCTCCTTCCTCCTCAGGGGTTGGATTCCTCACATTCTTTCACTGCTCCAGAGCAGAGTCCCTCCCATGGGAGACAGTCCTCCATGGACTTTTCCAACATGAGTCCTTCCCAGGAGCTGTGGGATGCGGTCCCTCAGGGACTACCTGTCCCAGTGTGGGTCCCCCATGGGGTCACAAGTCCTGCCAGCAAACCTGCTCCACTGCAGGCTCCTCTCTTGAGGGGTCCTGCCAGGAGCCTGCTCCATCACGGGCTTCCCAGGGGTCACAGCCTCCTTCACACATCAGCCTGCTGCGGTGTGGGGTCCACTATGGGGCACAGGTGAATCTAAGCTCCACCATGGACCTCCGTGGGCTACAGAAGGACATCCTGATGCATCATGGGCTGCAGGGGTATCTCTGCTCAGGCAGCTGGGGCACCTGCTCCCCTTCACTCTTCAGTGAGCCTGGCACCCGCGGGGTTGTCACTCACACGTATTCTCCTCTGTCTGCAGCTGTCCAGTTGCAAGGCAACTCCTTCCTCCTTCTTTTAAGAAGGAGGATTTTCCTCCTTCTTAAATCTCTTATCCCAAAGGCACTACCACCATCACCGATGGCCTTGGCCTTGGTCAGTGACAGCCCATTTTGGAGCCAGCTGGCATTGGCTCTGTTGGGTTTGGGGGAAGCTTCTAGCAGCTTCTCACAGAAGCTACTTCTGGAATCACCCTGCTACCAAACACCTTGCCATGCAATCCCAGTAGGTGTGGGAAAACTTAGTATTTGTTGGTTGGTAGTAGAAGTGTCCAAAGTAGCCATTTAGGAAGGATTTCTAGTACTATCTGCTTTCCCAAGGTGTGCTGCAGCCATCTTCTTAATTGATAAAGTTTTCATGGTAATGTATGTGCATACAAAATTATGATACAAATTAGCCAGAGGAGGGATAATCCGGCCCATGAAACAAACAGACTTTTGTTTTTCTTGTAGCTAGATTGATATAGACGAACAGACTAGCTCTTGAACTGTAATAAAATTTACCTTTTCAGAACTACATTGTAACTTGTTTTATGAGATCATAACAAATAAATCGGGTTCGCAAATGCAATGTTAATTGCATTTAAGATGTTATGTAAAGTACTCCTATGTCATCAAACATTTACTAATCTCTTTATGCTTTTTTTTACTTCAAAGGAGATGCAGCAATGTGTGCTTTTCATGAATAGAATAAAAAAATCTGTTTATAAATAGATGATTTCTTAGAGACCAGTAGCATAAAGAAATGTATAGAAGTAAAATTTTTAATTTGGTATCCAGACATGACAAATTAGATCTCATTTATGCATATGTAAATATTTTCTTAATGTTTTGTAATATTACATTATTAACATAATTTAACTAATTGCATAGTCCCATAAGATCAGTTGAGTATTTTCCATCAAAGCCTCAGAGAATTATTAGGCTTGTTAACCTCATGACAAATTGGAAAGCAGAGGAAGGAATGGGTAGTTTTTGATCTTATACTTTAACATGCTTTAATTTTTAAGGCATTGCATATTAATGAAATATTTCAACTATGCTAAATGAAGGTGGAAATACCTGTTAGATTTACCTCATGATGCTGGTGTACTCATGACTGCAAAAAAGCAAAAACCTAAACTGCAGCATGCTCTGAATCTAGGACCATATACTTTTTTTTGTATTTATTAAGTTATTCCTTTAATGATGAAAAAACTCTAGGGACGTGCAGCTGTTGTAAATAAGTTCTTACTGTCCTGAAAAATTCAGTGGTGGGATGTTCTTGTTTTCATTAGCACGCTTTCAATGGAGTTGAAGTTACCCTGAAGAAGGCCAGTCCTTATGTGGCCGGTTTGCTACAAAAGCCTGAGCTCCTCGAGCAGACAAATGAAGTAAATTCCACAGCATGCTCACCCGAGGAACTCACTTTCAAAGCTGTGAGTGTGTTGTATATTATTATATGCAGTAACAAAGTCAGATTATGTACTAAAAGGAGATTCATTATGCTTCTGATCTGGAAGATCGTATCTTGAATTTAGCTGTAGCTATTGAATTTTCTCACGAGCATTAAAATAATCTAAAGCCTATTTATTTTCTTTACTCTTTAGTAATGCATGTGTGATGTGTCTGGAAATTGAAAGAGTTTGCTTTGCATTTTAGGAAGAGGGTATTTATTCAAAGTTGTTAAGTACTTAATCAAATGTAATGTAAAAAAAATCTGCTACCAAAGTAGTAGTTTGAATATTAATACTTTTGTGAATTAATATATTTAAAACTAGAATCCTTTCTATCATTCCTCTGTAGAAAATTTTTTCCCACAAGTGTTGACCTAGAAAACTGTTCCTCAAATTTCTGTGACGAGCAACAAGGAGAGTCTTGAAAAAAATCCACTAAGAATATTGCAGCCTTTCTGCTTCGTTTGTTACTTTTCTTGTATTTGTGTGTTTCTGTTGCACCGAATCTCCTTATTTTATGGAGAAATTAAGTTGGACATAATAGCACAATACTTCTGCAGGCGTAAGTCATTACATATTGCATAATAAACCATATTACCTAATGGTACAACTGGGAGAAAATAAAATTAGTGTTCTAATGTCATCTGCATTGTAATTTGTGAACTACACTCTAGAATGATGAAGACAACTTTTAAGATATTCTTTCCTTCATTTCTTTGGACTATATTTACCCTGTAAAGTAAAACTGTAATTTTCCCTTCCCATTCCTCCCCTTCCTCCCCCTTCTTTCCTTTTTCCTCTGAGTGTGAAGGGGCTAAAGGAAAATTGCAAGCCTTCCAGTTCCATAACTTAAGAATAATTTATTTGCAAAGGATGTATTTTCTTGTGTGCCTTATGCATCTGACTTCACTGGAAAGGCTCAAACTAAATAGGGGCACATTATCAGGATGCTTGCTTGGGGTAAAAAAATCATAATGTTCACCTAAAGTAATTTTATTAAAATTTAGATTTTTATTAGTATTTAGATTACTAGGATCGGCTTATAGAAGACCATATTAACTGGAAAGTAATAGCCTGGTTCCCTTCTTACTTAGGAATACCATCACTCCACTTTTTGTTGCTCAGCTTCAGTAGTCTTGTGGGATTGTTTTGGGGGAAAAGACTTTAGGATGGGGTCTGTTTACTCATTTATATTTTGCTGTCTGTCAAAAGCAAATATTTAGGACAATATTTTTTTGGCAATCTATTTTACCTCTGTTTTGGAATAATTTATTCTGTTCTTATTTCATGCATATGAAAAGCTTACGTGAGAGCAAGTTATTATCCTGAAATGAGATTTTTCTTGTTGAAGTTTGTCTTCATGAATGGTAGGAATCTACTGTAAGCTTGCTTCCCAGGCTGTATGTGTAGTCACTGAAAAATGACAGCCACTTTGAACCTATTTTAGGATGAGATGAGCTGCCTTCTGGAGGTACTTATCCTAGATTGATTATAGTAGGAGCTTTGATTCAATGCCATTTTTGATAGCTAAAGCTGGGTGACATGAATTTTCTCCTTGGTGATAATGTGCTTTCTTGCTTTCCTCTCATCCATTGCTTTACCCTACCCCAAGACTGAAAGTGATTGTACTGTATTGTATGAATTCTCATGAAAAGGAAATTATGAGAAAATATTCTCCTAATAAAACCTCAGTGGCTGTATTTTAGCAACCTGTATATGAAGTCGAACCAAGAGATTGTAACGTCCGTCTCTCTGAGCCTGACAGACCTTCAGAACAACCTGTATTTCAACCTGCATTTATGGAAACCTCAGAAATGGTACATGTAGCTTTGTGCCTTGAACATCTATTGATAACTGCATGTGCGTCTGTGCTGCCAGCATAATTTTGGGAGAACTCAACTAACTATAATGCAGTGTGCAAATAAATGCCTTAATCTTTTAGCCATGTAATTCCTTAACTATTTCCAACACTGTGTTGTGATCCCTTTCTAGTTTTCTTTTCAAAACTTTAAGTTTTAAAATGCGTATTTTCCTGTACTAACCCCGGAGTAATCAATGCATGGTGTTAATTTTAGTTCTCCAGTACTAGCACAAGCAAAGCTGTTTGGGTATATTGTGTTTGTTAGTTCTGTTTTGTTTTGTTTTGTTGTGGGATTTTTACCTGCTGAAGTGATGTTTCCAAGCAAGTGGAAAGGGAACACGCAGGAGCCTGAGTGACTAGGCTTTCCTTTTTGATCTTGCACTGCATTTATGGCCACTTGCACATGTGGGCAGTGTGACAACAGGGGTAGACATGGTGCTGGTGGGGTTGACAGGGCATCAAGGATTTGTAAGACACACAACACAGCTGTTTCCCTCATGAGGGCTTTTGTATGATTGTGAAGCACTGTGGTGAAATACTTTAAGACTGAGAAACAAAACTGTGGTTCCTGTGCAGCCAGGGGTGTTTGGGCCTAAGCTAAAATTCTTAATTTCTAAAAACATGATAATTCTGGCCATCTTGTTAATGGCTTCCAAAGCTGTTGATAAAACTTGCCAATGATAAAGAAAGGAATCTTCACACCTTGCTGCATGTTGACTGCTTGAAATACCTTACCTTGTCTTGCACAAGTCCTGTGCCTTATCTGCCCCAAACTGGCAGATGTAATGGATGTTCCAGGGTATTTAGGCAGTTTAAGACACTGATTCCTGCCCATTAAATGAGCTATGAGCATCTTTGAGTAGAACTGAAAGCAGGTTTTCAGTGGGTGCCTTGATTAGTCCTTGTTATATTTAATCTTTATTAAAGGTTATAACTGCTGGGATGTTCCTTTATTTGTTGGCATTGGTCAATTGTGGACACAGTTTTTCTTTTATGTGGCAGAAATTATCACTAATAATGTGTCTTGCATGTGTGCACCTATGATGACTTGGCTTTGAACGAGCATTTACAATTTTGGAGTGTCATTCAAAATTAACTAGCTATTGGTATAATGAATAATGTCCATCTTTTGAATTAATTTAATGAACAATGTATCTCACATCTTCTAAATAATACTGATCTCACTGGAGTTCAAATAAATTCCCAAAAATTCTAAAAATGTATGTTCACATGAAAGCCTGTTGGAGACAAGATTTGAACAGAGAAATTATAAATTCTTCATTGTAGCAGACATTCTACTCTAACCAGGCAGTACTTGTAATATTTTTATTGTATTGTTGCTGACTATGCCAAGATCTATGAGTTAAGATCAGTGAAATATGTGTTTGGTGTGTTCAAAGTTCCCATGGAAAGTAGTAAAACTACGGGAAACTGAGGTCACATTACCAAAACAGGAGTCAATGTTTGAATATTGTTTATTTTGTCGTTTTAACTGGGAATGTACAGTGCGGAAGTTTGTCATTTAAGTTTTAACTTCACAATATTGAAATAAGAACATCCAAATGACTGTTTTTCCCACTCTTCTTCTTCTTCCCACAGAATGGGGTTGCACATTCTGTTTCAGAGCTGTCTATTCACTTCAAACCAGCAAAACCAACTCCAGAAGATGAACGGAGGAAATGGGAGGAAGGGCGCATAGACTATATGGGGAAAGATGCTTTTGAACATATCAAAAAGAAATTGGATGCATTTTTACACTAAGACCGGGTATACTGTTCATGATGATATACATCATGATAGATTTCTTTATAAATGCAATTCTTGAATACTTGGCTATCTTAACCAGTTTACTTGACACCAGTTAGAGGTTATGGATCCTCATACATTCTTGGGGGAACTTAACAGATACATATGGTATTAACTTGGTTTTTAACTGATAAATGTGCCTCAACTTTATTTCAAAATGTGTCTCGTGTTCATTTTTCCCACATAGTGCCTTCTAAAGAATGATGAATTCTTAAGTATTCTAAACAATACTTACCTTCTGAGTATGAACTCACACATATTTATCACTCTTACATGATGCACCCATGGCATTCTGTAGAAACAGTTATGAGTAGGAAACCTGTTGGAAGTTGAGATTATTTTGGAAGTTGAGCTTTTCCCAAACTGAGATTATTCCCAAAGTACATTCAGAAGTTGCTATAAAGTATTTAAATACAAAGAACTTATTCTTGAAACCAAATTAACACCTTCAAGAGGGACCATGATGTATACTTCAATATGAGAAAGAAGTGATGAAATTCTGACCTTATAGGAATCTGCAACAAAACTTTTTAATTTAAGCACATTTAGGATTAGAGGAACTTCAGACTTCATCTGAGATCACTAATGGATGCTCTGCCTAGGTATAGGAAGCTGCTCAGCTCCATAAGAAGTGTGAAGAAGTGTGGTTTAAAACTCTTATTTAAGAGAGTGATGATGCGTATTAACCTTTTGTATTGTTGCCATAGGATACTGATGTCTTTTAAAATATTGTAAGCTTTAGTTGCATATTCTGAGTTGTGTGGTCAGAAGAAGAAAAGCTAACAGTATGGTGTAAACCTTCTGGTGCTTTTTATAAATTTGTTTACAGTACTTCAAACAGCAGCTGATAAAGGCCTTCTTTCTTAACATTGTTGCCCCATACTGCAGGAAATTTGAGTGCAACTGAAAACAAAATTGGCACTTGTTTTAGTAAATAGGCCCTTTGGAGATCTTTTAAACAATAGCTGTGTGGGGGAACCAATAAATCTCTGAGGATAATTCCAGAAAAAAACCTACTGAGGAGACTGCATTATGTTAAGGACACTTACAGGGAAATGTTTTGTGTATTTGGGTACTTAAATCTGACTCAGTGAGTTTGTTTTAATGAACAAGTACAAAACTTTCTTTCAAAGCAAAAAACTTTTGAAGAAAGAGTCTTGACAGTTATGCTAATATAATAATAGATATGACACTTATTTGTAAGTTCTCTCAATATTGGAATAAGAATTCTGCAGTGATGTTACAGGACTTGAAACATTTTGGTCTAAATACATCACAAATTTTGGCAGAGAGATACCTTATGAAATATCTTGGGAATTCTGTCTAAAAGGAATGTAATACCATTATGCGTAGATGCTACCAGGAAAAAAAAAGATGGCAGGACAGGAGGGAAGAAGAAAATTTTATTTCTTTTTCCTCCCATTAAATGATGTGAGGGTGGGGCAGAGAATTAATGCACAAATCAGGAAAGGAATGAAAGAATCAAAAGCTGCCTTAGAAGAAGAAAAAAAATGTCTTTGAGTGTCTTAGAATTACTTCCTAATCTTCACATTAATGTATTTGCTTTCACTTTTGTAGGAAATTTCTGATTTTATCTAGTTCTCATTTATCCTTAAACTCTTAAATGGGGAATCCCATCAGTGTGTCTGTTGAATACAAGCTTCTAGGTCAAATTAGGTGTTTAGGGGCAGCAGAGAAATTGAGAACAGTTCTCTCTCTGGCTAGCCTTAGCACCCTCGACAGCCTGTGTTCCTGGGCAGGTGACCCTCACACATCAACACAGGTAGGTGTGTTCTGCCTCTTGGTGCTGTGGCCCAGTGCAGCAGCGTGGAGACGGCAGCAGCTGCAGTGTGCCCTTACTCGCGTGGCATTTGGTCTTCTGATTATCCCTGTTTCTTAGTGATCCTTGTGCACTGCTGAGAAAGTCCTGTTTTATAAACATGGTTGCTAATATAATCCTAGCAGCTTTTGAAGACTTATATAAAGCTACAGCCAGCGATGTGAGCTCATGCTTCATGCAGCTGTACTTTTTACATTAACTACTAGGTCTTATTTGGTACATTGATTAGATTATGGAAGAAAAATTACCAATGTGAAATCAGTAGCTGAAAGATTTTAAAAATAGGCATATGAATGTAGTCAAATGTCATTGAGTACATTTCAAACTGTTAATATGTACAATGGTACTCCGTGTGGCTTATACAATATTTTACAAGGAATTGCAGTACAATAATGTAATGGAAATAAAAGAAATGGAAAAGACATATGAAGTCATGTGCCTATCAGACAATGAAGAACTATAGGTTGTTTACATTGTGCCAGGGAATATTACTTGTGAATAACTAGTTACTTTAATTTCTTTTTTAATTTTATTTAATTGCTTTTGAGACATTAACATTACCTGCTGAGAAGAATTAAAAGTTGGGAGTACTAATTATTTCTATAGACATACATAATTATAATGTTTAGGATCTCTTGAATTAGCAAACTTGTATTTCATGGAAAAGTATAGCTGTTAAAAGCCCTTCCCTAATTTTTGTGTCCTGTCTTCATACACAAGAAACTGATCTAGTTACTGGTAATGTAGTGTTGTAGTGGCTTCTAGCACACAACTGTTGCCACCAGGGTGTGAAAAGGGAGAAATTTCTATGTGAATCCAGTGCTGTGCTTCAGGCAGCATTCTGGGCTTTTAATGGCCATCAGTTCTGAAATCCTGGGTCACAGGCAGGTCTGAGGGGTGTTGAGGGCTGCATATGGCCATGAACCACAATGTTGAGGTTTGCTAAGTCAAAATGTGTCTTGGGGAAAAAAAAAACCCTACCAAGCTTCACTTGGAATTTTTCCCACATTAAACATTGGTATAGCCTCAAGTGTTTTTGACATAAAGAAAGTTAAGAAATGTAAGCTTCTTGGTGCCACTATTCATCTTTAAATAAGGTCATGACTTGTTTAACAGACTATGACTTACTGTTGTGTAGTAGACTTTGTATTTAGAGAGGACAACTTGTGTTTAAAACAAAACATGCTGATTCTTCTGTCATGTGCTTGGATAAGTTATCCACAGCTTTTATTTGCCATACAGCAATTTTATTGGGTGCTGTTCGTGTATAAGAATGAGATAGTGTGGGTGTGCCACAAGGAAAATTCTTGAAAATTTTAGACTTGTGGGTTAACACACTCTCCTAGCCTACAGGAAAAGTAGATTGGATACTTTACTTGCTGCCTAGGGTTTTGTGAGGATATTTCCATCTGGGTTGTTCTTGGGAAATAAGTTTTCTTTGTCTCTCTATATCAGTCAGCTCACAACAATGGTTTTTTTAAAACTAGTACTTGAAAAAATGCTTTGTTTTGTTTGTTTTTCTTCACCTTGATTTTTCTATCCATGAATGGGAGGCTGGGTTAGTAGCAGGTGCTTGGTATTTTGTGTGCTCCTATAAACAGCTCGTTGTTCACCAGTGAGTTTTCAGTATGCCTATTTATTCCTTAATGGATCTGATTCTGTTGCTTTCCTAATCTAAACTGTTTTGATTCCTGTGACTTTGAACATAACATTAAATGGACCTATTTTCTTCATTCATATCTCATTAATTCAAATCTCACATTCCAGTTTCCCCTCAGTTTTGTTTTCATTATTTTGGGATTTTATTTCTGTGGTTTGAATTTTTGTTGGTTTGGAGTTTTTTGGTTTGGTTGGTTGGTTTTTATCAGCCCAATATATGAGCTCAAATGCATGGTAGTAAATTCTTAAATAGGCTCCAAAAATATGTATCAGTTAATATTGCTCATTGAAGTAGTCTGCATTGTCAGTATATTGGTTACAAAATGTTTCAGCTAAAATTCTTTTCCTCCTAAGTTGGATGGCTTATAGTTTCTTCTGTGCTAAAAATTAAAAGCTATGACTAAATTTTGCATCCTGGTATAAATTTTTGGTTTGTCATAACATCATCCCATAATTATAGCGAAGGTAGCTAAAAAATACAGTAATATTTAATGGAACTTATAAATAATAATTTCTAGAAAACTGACAGTTATGTTAATAAAGGGAAAAAAGTACAGTTGCAAGAATTTTTTTCTTGAATTTTACTCTGACTGTTGTCAGAACCCTTTCAGCTTCAACAAATTGGAGGGATAAAACCACTAAAATTCCAAGACAGTCGGCCTCTGACTTGTGATTTATTGTAATCCTTTTCAGAATGGCATGACATTAAATGCCATGGAGAAGTGTTCATTCAATTTTATGGCACAGCATTCTGAACAACGATAAATACATGAACAAGATTATTTATTTTAGAGCAATAGGATTTTCAGAGCCTTCTCATAGTATTAAGTACTTGGAACAGAACTAATTGAATGTGATGGATGGATACCTGTTTTATGTTTTGTTTAGTTTAGAGGCTTTTTTTTTTTCTTGTCAAACCTCCATAAATTCTTTCTGTTTCCAAACCTTTTACTTACAGCTTTTAGACAATTGACAGAGCAGAAGCCAGGATAGTTTGGATCCTCTAGTAACTCCATTTATCTCAACATAGGGAGTTACAATTAAATATTTTCTTTTAATTTTCTTGCATTCAAAAAATCTAAGTAATGCAGTAGTATAGTAATTCAATAAAAAAATGAGGTTTCAAATAAACCTGAGGTTTTCTTAAATAGAGTTGATTAGATGTAACATTACAATCAAAACATCCTGCAACAATCTTCCAGTGTCTTATTGAGCTCAACACTTTATATATGCCTGCATGTGTGTATATTAACCTACAATCTGTCATAAGCAAAAAGTTTTTTGTTACTCCTTGGTCATTTATGTAAATGCCTCTCAAATATACTCAGAGTTCTTGGGAATTTCAAGCTGGATAAATTTTGAGCTCAAATTACTCTTCTCAGTTTATTTGTTACGCAGTTATTTTGCATCCTTAAAAATGGGATTTGTGTGCTGGCATTCCATTGAGTCCCAGCAGGGAGCAAAGCAATGTGTCTAATATTTAAACATAGTGAAGTGAGGCTTCTTAGAAGCTTATTGTCTCATCCCTGTGAGACTTGACAATTACTCTGTTGAGTCAGTCTAAAGCAACAATTTCAAATGTCATTTAGTAATGATCAAACGAGTTAAGTGGAAGTCAGCTTCACATGACATGACTGTCAAACATTTACACAGTACAGCCACAGCTCTTTCAGTAAAACAAACTTAATTTGTTACAGAGTAGTACTTCCCTCTCTATAGTGTCTATATTAATCCATGTGTAGGCACATTCTTGTATGGCTAACAATGGTTTGGAGATTGGCCAGTTGTCTCAGGTTTTCTCAACAGGCCATTTTATGTAGTTCTTGTGCCTTGCTACAAAGGGAGAAACCATGAGAAAAGATGGGAGAAAGAATAAAAATTAGGCTTTATTCTTGTATTAATATATTTTGAAAAATACTATTATAGATGATTTTTCAAGGAAACCTATGGAACTGAAGAGTTTCTCCCTTCCAGTATTATTTAAGAAGGTTTTGTGTTAGATTTTTTGCCTATTGATGCATTCCTTTTATGTGAAAGGAATCATGAGGACAGCTGGAGTGAGTATTGGGTTCATGTGCTTTAAGGGGAATATACATTTGATAGAAGATCAGAAAAAAGAGTCTCTGCAGAGCTTACATGTTTTTGTTAAAGTGTACAGAAAGAGATTTTCAACCAATCCATGACTAGGATCTGCATGAAACAGGTAAAATAATTAACCTCCTTTTCCCGCTTACCACTGTCTCTTCAAAATTCGTACATTTTAAGATACATTTAGCTTTAAACAATGAAAGAAACTTAGAACTGAAAATAGTTTTCTCTCNATCTACGTGACTCCTTAGCATCTGAGACTATACATTTAATTTTCAGAGGAATGATGTATCAGACAAATGTTTAATGTTTGCATTAATACAGGGTGATTTTTTCACACTGTGTTTAGAGATGGAGTTTTGGGTCTTGCTGATGTACTGGCCTTCCTGCTCTGGCTTCCTGAAGTTTGTATCTATGCTTGCTTGCTGATTGGGTGCTTGAACACCTTCCCATGCCCTGGTAAATGCTCTCACCATGGTCTAATGTGGGAGTGGGCATGTTCTTGTGTGTAAGTCATAGAACATGCTGAGTTGGAAAGTACCCAGCAGGATCACTGAGTCTGCCTCCTGGCCTGTGCAGGACATCCCAAGAGTCACACCACGTGCCTGAGCGCATTGTCACAATGTTTTTTGAACTTAGGCTTTGTGCTGTGACCACTTACATGGGCAACCTGTTCAGTGCTCAACCACCTTCTGTGTAAAAAGCATTTTCCTGATACCTAACCTAATGATTGGAGTGGGTGAGTGGGAAAGCCAGTGAAGTGAACTGAGAAAAAAACTTATCCTTGTGCTTAACTGATAATGTAGATTGCTACTGAACTGACTGGCTTGACAGCTTTTGGCTTTGTTCCCCACTGAGCAGTAGGATTTGTCCTCCTCTGAATCAGCCAAACTGGCTTTAAAATGTGTGGTCTTTTATGCTCTTTTCTCCCTGCATGAATCCAGTGAAATGTAGCTGCTCTGGTTTCAGTCCCTGTCAGCCACAGAAAAGTGTCAAATCTGACAAGTGCGTAGCAATGCTGGTGCAGATTTAAACACTGTCAAGAAGTGAGAACAAACATATTTTTAGATACTTCTATTAAGTGTGACATTGAGGCATCCAATCAGTTCATTTTCATGCATGGCCTATGATTTATATGTAATGTTTTCCACATAGCTTTCTTGGTGACCTTTTAGAGAAAAGGTGAAATGGCACATAACCTGGAGAAATGCCACGTCAGCTTTTTGAAGACTTGCACTTGATGCTGCATCATGGTCACAACCTGTGCAGTTTAAAGGACTGACCACGTCCTTGACCTAGTGCACTGAAATGCATCAATAAATCAGGAGGTTCTCTGAAACACTGCAAAGGGTGCATAATCCAGGCATGCACTCTCTTCTGTCCCAAAGCTGGTGAAAGGGACCTGCTGTGGCAGCTCAGGAGCTGAGAGAGGGACCTGCTATAGGCCTTCCTGTCCCTTCCTGCTTCTAAAAGGCAAAAATTGACACACAGGCAGCCTTGGTCCCGAATAGAGCTGCGCTGGTGTGGCTCCTCCAGACAGCAAGCTCTAAGGAAACACGTCACCTGAAGTAACTGCTCTGCAGCTCTTACCATCCTTTGATACTTTTTAAAGCCTGGGTGTTCAGGAAGACTTAGAAGTTCTAATCTGAGTTTCTTGCCCACAATCTACTTTTTTAGGGGAGGAAAAAATCCAGGAACCTCCGTTTGAAAATCTGATTTGACACAAAATCCCTGCAAGAGCATGGTTAGGATTATATCTTAAGAGATGAATTTATTTAACCTAATGGCAGCAAGAGAGGATTTGCTATTTTAATTCCCTCCTTTTCCCTAGTGACTGTACAGAGTGCTGACACCAGTTTGGCTTGGGGAGGATAACCTGAACACAGAAGTGATTAGACTGGGAGGTGATTTTTTTTAACACCTCCTACTGAAAAAAAAGGGTTTTTTCACAANTAAAGTGTACAGAAAGAGATTTTCAACCAATCCATGACTAGGATCTGCATGAAACAGGTAAAATAATTAACCTCCTTTTCCCGCTTACCACTGTCTCTTCAAAATTCGTACATTTTAAGATACATTTAGCTTTAAACAATGAAAGAAACTTAGAACTGAAAATAGTTTTCTCTCCTGTCCCCTCTGTTTTCAGAAGTGATGTGCATCCTATTCTGCAATTTCCCATTCCTTTGCTCTCCTTCTCCCCTGCAGATCCTCTATGTGCAGTGTCTGCCCTCTCCCTCTCTGTGTGGGAAAAGCATATTTCCCTGTACCTGGCTGAGGTCTCTTAACAGTTGACAAAAGCTGGTTCTCTATGTTGGCAGTCCTAATTTTTCCTCCTCCTGCCTGAAAGTGCCTCT
>WAAG01078400.1:0-26348 GCA_013390105.1 Tichodroma muraria
GAAAAGTAAAAAAATAAAAGCTTCTGTGTACTTTCTACATAGTTGTCACTGTATTGTTGTACTTCCCTAGTCTATATCTTATGGTGTGGAGTAAGTTCCCTGCTGCTTTTGTAGTCTTTCTGCTGAAAAACTAAAATGGCAAATCTACACCTTGTTGTAATAGGAAGCTAAGAATTGAGCTTTTTAAAATTCCCCACGTTATGAGTATCTGCTCTCTGGACTGTTTAAATGCTATAATCCACAGAGCTAAAGTAGAGTAGGAGCTATTTTTCTTCAGGATTAGCAAAGCAAGTATAAATGCTTTCTTGTGGATGAGGTGCGTATGTTTCCTGGGACTAAGACTCAAGTGAATACCTCTCCTTTCACAGTGCTGTGAATCTGGAGTGTCAGAAAGAAACTTTTGTGTGAGACATGACAATTTGATGAAGAAAAAAAAAAATGTGAAAGTGAACAACGTTTCACAGAAAATCTGTTTTCAAAACAGAAGTATCTCCAACAAAACAAAGGCTGTAGTATTGTTCACAATCCCGACAAAATGGAGTGAGGGACCTGGCACTCCTTTTTCCTTGGCAACCTGATTTTTCTAACACTGCCTCTTTGACATTCCTTGACACCCTTAGAGGCCACAAAGCAGATGGCATCTAATGTATCTTAAAGGTATGAAAGTTAGATGGCTAAGTTTGAGCCAGTCACATCAGTCTTCTTTTACAGTTATTAGGGAAAAATGGCCACCTCCAGAGATAGTTCACTCCATCTGTCTTGGACAACTATTTTAGGGTAAGATGAATCATTTATGGAGGCACTTTTTTCCTTTGAACCAACTTTACAGGTACTGCAGGTACTCAGCTTAGATCTTTAACTGCCAAAGTTGGGGTAGACTAACTTGCCTCATGCAGTGTACATCATTGAAGATTCAACCCACTTAAATCAAATGTTACAGTATGATTTAAGGATATTAAATCAGGATGAGGTAGGTTTGTTACAAGCAGGAGCAATTGCCTATTAAGCCAAGATGCTGGGAACACCAGCAAAAGGAAACCCTTACCTTACACTGTGGAAGGGAATAAGAGGTCACACATATGGTTGCTCATGTCCCAGTAAACTGAGTAATTTTCTAGGTACTAAGGGAGATCAGGACATTTGGGCTCAACCCTAAGGAAAAAGATTACATGCATTTTCAGACTAGCCTTCCACTTACAGTCCTTCCAGTAATACTGAATAGGCATTACCAATCTCCTCCTCTTCCCCAAAGTAATTTGATTCCCAAATGGAACTATACTGCTATTTTTCTAACACCACAAGACACTTACTGTATATTATGCATGACATTATTTTGACTTTTTGTCTTATGGTATTTCAAAATAAACCCATTCTCTATATTTTAGAATTACTCGGAGGTTGCTTCCCAAGCTCACCAGAAAAATTTCTTCCCTGAAAAGGTTGTCAAGCATTGAAATAGGCTTCTCAGGGAAGTGGTTGAGTCATCATCCCTGGAGGTATGTAAAAGATGTGTAGATGTAGAAACTAAGGACGTGGTTTAGTGGTGGACTTGTCAGTGTTAACAGTTGGACTCATTGATGTCAAAGGTGTTCTCCAACCTCAACAATTCCATGATTCTCTGTTTCTAAGTGTAAGCATTGACTTCATGGAAAGCTGACTGAGTTTCCAAACTCCACTAAATGTATTGAACTGGGCTTGGTGCTGTCACATAAACATGAGGAATTCAGTGACCTTTGGGAAAGAAATCCTTATGGGCTATCAGTTATGACACAACCCCTTCCTAGGTTCTCCATCCTAAAAGACATTCGTGGCACTCTGAAGTGGCAGTCTGATAACTTTGAACATTTAAATAGCCCATGGATACCTATTTTTAGGGCACCACACTCCACCCCCGTACTCTGTCACCAGTCTCTTCTGTTTCCACATGCTGAGCAGTTTCAGATGCTTTTCCTTGTTTCTCAGAAAAACATGTAAGGCAGCCGGGAGCAGCCCAGCAGAGAACAGCATGTGGAAAGAAGGCAAAGCAGAATATTGTGGAGAAGATCTTACTTCAGGGACTCCTGAGGTTTTCCCTGTTGGTAAAGAAGTGCTGCTCTTCCACCTGTCCTAGAACACAACAGATTGCACTGATGATCGTAACCACATCTTACATTAGTTTGAGTGTTGAGATCAGTCCTGGATGCACTGATTATCAGTTAAACGTGTGCCATAAATTAAACTGCTTTGATTCCTACTTGATTTTCACCAAGATGAGCTTTTTTATTCCATGACCAGCAGGGTCTGTCATGTTCTCTTCACATTTGTATTCACTGTCTCAAGGACAGCTTAGGAAACAGATATGTCTTTGAGAGGGAGGCTCAGTACTGTATTCAGCCTTTCTTTTCCTGCTAATGCCCTTTCTCTCATGTATTTTTTGGATGCAGAAACTTGGGCAAAGATAGTAAGACAATGCCAAACACAGACACCTCAGTTAGTTGGTGAGATGTGTTCTTCACTGAGGCTGAAGGTCTTAAGAAGTTAGGAAATCCCTTTGGATTTGGTGGCAAAGAGGGAGGCTGCCAAATTCTTTTTCTATGGCCTTGTTACTCTTAAACTCAGGAGCACAAGACATATAAAGCTGACAAAAGGATAGAGCCAACAGACTTCTATTTTTTGATGGTGATGTCCATGACCAAGATTTTCTGAAGACAAATACTTAATCCAGAGTTGCCCTTGAAATATCTTTCTGAATTTTTTAATTTGATGATGGGGGCAAGAGCTATAAGATTATCTTTCTGAAAATAAACCCTTTGAGATGTTTCTAATGAGGCGTACTAATTAGGCACAGGGCACAAAGGACCATTTAAAAAATATCTGAAAATATGTATGGCAAGTCAAGGGTAAGACAAGAGTTCTATTACTCCCAGGTGGTATTTTCTGTCTTTGAAATACTTGTTGTCTATCAATGCAATAGAAAAGGATTGTCTTGGCAAGTAGCTACTTCAGCTGGTTTCCTTACAGGATTGCCCTGTCTTTCAAAGAGTACATTCCCTGTTTGTATCACATTAAACAAATATAAATCAATAGAGCTTGAATTACATTCCTCTATCTATGGTGACTTTTTCCTCTTGAGGATATGCACTACAGCCTCTGAAACTTTACGGCATAGAATAGAGGGACTTCTGGGTTATTAAATTAATGGGAAATATAGATTCACTTTAGAAACAATACAATCCAGAACAAGAGCCAGAAACCAGAATTATAAGAGCTCCTGACTTTCAGAAATTATTCATAACACAAAGAACATGTCCAGTTTTCTTGAGAATGTTGAAAGGTTTTTTCTTCCTTTACCTAGAAAACAGAGCCCTTTTGTAAACCAAACTTTTGAGGAGTGGATGACTCCATCTTTTCATAGAGAGAAAATATGAAAAAGATTCTTGAAGCGCAAGTTTAGAAGACATGGTTCAGAAGAAGATTTTTTTTTTTTTTACAGGAGGTATTTTTCTGGTCAAAATGCAATTTTCTGACCTGTAACAAGAGAGTAAAGAGAGAAAGAATCTTTTTTTAGCTTATTTATCTTTCATAGCTTGGTGGCAGAATTGGGTAAATTTACACATTAACTGGAAAGAAAATAATGACTCTTTGGCAAGTTCTGAAATTGTTCTAACTAGAAGAAAAATAGTAGCAGAGGGACTGAATTCAAAAAGAGAAGGCTGTTGGTAAGGGACTTAAGCAGTGACTATCAAATAGTCTGAAGAGCGAAATACTTTGGGTATTGATGTTTGCTAACATCATCCAGGCCACTTGAAATAAAGTCAACATCCTTACACAGAAATAGTAACAAATCCACTGTGCAATCTTTGCCAAATCACAAAAATAAATTTTGTATTTTGGGCCACAAGAACCCTACAAGACATGTTTAGGAACAACCTGGTAATTTTTCTGTGTGGAGTCAAAATGTTTAACTTTTAAAAGATTCTTTTGGCCCTTTTATTTTGGCCCTAACTTCTTTAAAAGAGCAATAGGATCAAGACACACAGAGGTACAGTAGATTATCTGGTGAAGAAAGTGCCTCATATGATCTTTTCCTGACTCATATGACTTTGCATTTGCTGTCTGGTCTATCCTTAACCCTCTTTAAAGGGTTGGTATGGGATGGGCAGTGAAATCAAGTTCCTGAGCTGTTCCGTCACTTGAACTTTTTTCAAGGCCTTGAACACTTACAGTGTTGTTTTTCTGGATGTGGTTCAGGCAAGGAAGAAACATTACAGGAACTTTGGTCTAGGATTTAGGGAAAAGAATAAATTAGAAAATTTGCAGATACCAAGTCTAAGCAGGAAAGCAGAAAGTCTGAAGACCTGTGATAAGGGCAGCTAAATCCACCACTTGCTTGTAGCCTTGGGCACCCTAAAGAAAAAAGTACCCTGACACCTGTGTCAGATGGCAGTGGGGCATGAGTTGCCAGCCTCCTTCATCTCATCTGTGCATCCTTGGAGTTGTGTACATGCATGCATTGCGCAGCAAGGAAACCCACCATGATAACTCTGCAGAACTACTGGGAGGTCTTTTTAGAAAAAGGCCCTCAGAAGGCTGAATAATGACTTCTCCCTGACCTCAAGGGCTGGGACAGAGCTAATGAGGGCAGCAAATATATCTGCACAATAGCCACTGTTAGGAGGAAACAATATTTTGTTCTCTAGATGCTTGGCAGTCAAAGTTCATCGCACTCCCAGCCAGGAGGAGGGCCCTGGGGAGCCACTGGCTCACCTCCAGCCCTGGGCTTTGGTACCTCCCTGGGGACAGGAAGGGATTATGGTCCCGTGGGTGGACCCAGCTTGGCAGGGCCCATGGCTGAGCAAGGAAGGGCTGTGAGAAGCTGGGCACCAGCAATGCTGTGGTGTTGCGGGGGCAGAAGCTGACAGTCTCTGTGGGCTATGTCTTGGGGCATGGGCAGGCAGGGCAAGCAGTGGGAGGCCACCAGCGCCTATGGAGGTGTCTCTCAGGCATTTGGCAGTGGCCCAGGCAGTGCAATGATTAAAAAAATGTTTAATGCTGGCTGTGTTCTCTTTCATAACTGTTTTTAAACCTCAGTTTTCCACCTGGGTCAAAATGTCTACTTGACAAGAACAGAAACACAAATAGGCCTTTAAAATAAAATGTCTTGTGTATATTGTCAAGGAAATTGCATTGTTTTGTACAGGTTTTGTACAAATTGTATTGCACTTTTTTTTTTTTTTTAAGAAATAGTCCTTGAAAAATGAGTCCACCCAGGAAAAGATAAGTTGCCTAGCCCAAGTTCTTGCTTTAGAACATGCATAAAGTTAACATATGGCTTATTTTCACCACCGTTTGATGGTTACCTTTTAGCATGAATGCTAAAAGGACAAGGGAAACATAACAAAAACAGTGCCCAAACAACTACTGCTATTTTAAGAAATATTTGAAATGAGGCTTAACATTGTTGACAGCTGCAAATGAGCCCAGAATACAAGGCAGATCCAGCAAGCATCACTGGTAAGAGATAAGTAACACCCTCTGATTAAACATCTAGCAAATAATATCAATTAGCTAAAATAAAAATTTTATTTAACTGAAGACTATTGCATGCCTGGGTTGTAGATAGCAACAGGTCTCCTTTAAAATAACTCTCTGTAAATCTGTATAATCACCTTTTTTTACAGCGGTCCAAAAGACTGACGAAACATCAGCTAGTCCATCTTACACTCAGGTAAGATACAGGGAAAGCATTCCAGCTGAAACAGCCACCTGCATCATACAGAGTAGGGAATACGTATCTCTAGACACTGACTGGGAAAGGACCAGTCAGGGTTTGAAAGGACCAGCCTGGGTCTGAAAAGATTCTGCGGGTCATCCTGAGTTGCTGCCAGACCACAGCACTGACCAGCTGCCACAACAGGCACAGGGTGCTTGGGGTGGCCATGGGATTCTGTCCTCACCAGCCAGGGTCTGATAGGATTCAGCAAGCCCGGGGATGGTGACCAGGCAAACCCAGAGCCATGTGGCTTCTCAGCATGGTCACAGGGCCAGGACAGGGCTGAGGTCCAGCCGGGTCGAGTCTGTAGGTCATGGTGAGTGAGGTACCTGTCCAGGTGTAGCCATGCCTAGAGCAATAGTCGGGCAGGCAATAGGCAAGGTCAAGCAGAGAGAACATGAGTTCAAATGCAGCTCCAGAGAAAGAGGAGCTCTTTCTGTGCTGACTCTTTCACAACAATGTGATCACAATTTATTCAACCAAGCCATAGCAAAGCTGGCCTGAGCATATGTAGCCAGGCCTAAGGAAGGGAAAGCAATTACA
This sequence comes from Tichodroma muraria, assembly GCA_013390105.1. NCBI lineage: Eukaryota > Metazoa > Chordata > Aves > Passeriformes > Sittidae > Tichodroma > Tichodroma muraria. The sequence goes on from WAAG01078400.1 coordinate 6,296, forward strand.
GAGCAGTTACAGCTTCCCCTGTTGTAGGATGTACAGCCACAGCTGTCTACACAAACACGAGTTTTTGACTCTAAGGTGCTGTCCTAAGTCAAAGCTTTCCCTCTAGTTAGGGCTCAGATGTTGCTTTGGTCAACATCCCACATCCCCATTCCCATCCCTGGAAGTGTTCAAGGCGAGATGGAATGGGATTCTGAGCAACCTGGGCTAGTGCAAGGTGTCCCTGACCACATCAGCAGGGCTGGAACTAGATGACATTTAAGGTCCCCTCCTACCCAAATCATTCTATGATTCTATTAACACCTCCAAGAAAAATAAATGGAGAAAAAATGCTCAGTAAGAAGCAAAAGTAAACAGATGTGTAAAAAACCCGTTGTATGCAGAACGAATCCAGGAATGGCATTTTTTAGTTCAGAAAAATAGTATTACACACATAAAGCAGTGCTTGCCAAAAAATAAAAAAATAAAAAAAGAGAAGGAAATGAGCAGTCCTGCATGCCCAGGTGGTTGAATAACAGAAGGATGAAAAATCAGATACTCGATGAAAAATGATGTGAAGCATGAAGAGAAATTTTGTCATCAGGTAAAGTTATGCCCTGGAACTATGCATATTTCAGACTGGAAATTTTTTTCTAGAACTGGATGGCCCCTTGAAAGTTTTCAATGCTTTGGTTCTGTATCTTCCCTGAAAAGATTCTTACTAAATGTTTTCACCTGGATTTGGTCTCCACTGGTTTTGGAGTTTTACCATGTTTCTATAACTTCAGTACTGGAGATTTGACATCCTTTTTGGCAATTTCTGATTGAAATTCCTTCAGCAAATCATACTTTTAGATGCAAATCCCACTGGGGGAATGGAAGCAACATTTCATTCTTAATGGAAATGCCTTTTACTATAAGCATTTTGACTCCAAATGTAATTTTGAAATAGTTATGCTTGTGTGTTGCAATTCAGCATGCAACACTGTAAGGATCAATAGCTGCCTTCATTTGCTGTTTGTCTGACAACACAGAACACGTCCCTTAGGGGCCTATGCTTAAAGCAAATGTTGTTGCTAAGAAACCCATTAAAGTGTGTTGTTAATTGACAATGAATGGCGTTCTAGTTCTTGGGAACATTTCTCACCAGCTCTGTTTCTCGTGGTGTACAAATGAGACGTCATGTACTGGGAGCTGCTGATGTCAATGACACTGGTTTTTTAAGAAGCACACACAGCAGGGGATGAGAAAAGCCACAATTATCAGATAAGGGAATTGCCCTTATTTGCTTTGATGGTGGTTATTTTATTTGGGTGCCATCACAGAACTCTGTGTGACTGAAAGGAAGCAGGCAAGAAAACAGAAACAGATGGGTTTCTCAGCCATGTGAATGAGATCATGTAAAGCATTCACGTTTGCACACATTTTCCCTATGCCTGAAATACTTCTGCTTTTCACAAGCTTCCTCCTTGATTCCAGATTTGTTATAAGACCTAACCATATATTAAAGCATATAGTTTTAACATTTTCACACATGCAGCTACCTCATTCTCTTGGCCTTTCATCTGCTGAGTATTCAACAAGCCCTAGGTCTGTCCCCCAAATCTTTCTAGGTTGTAAATTGTTACATAACACAAAGTTCATGCAACAAAGTACGTTCTTAATCACAAATCATTGCTTTGGTTTCCAAAAATCTACAGCAGTTACACAAACTAGAAGCAGAGAATTTAATTTAAATGAAACATGTCATAAATCATATATACACCTTTATCAATGTTATATCACAGAGACTTTTTGACAGAATACTACATGTCTGTCTCAGGAGGTATTAGCCAATGATTTGTAAAAAAAGTAAGACATTTTTCAAAAATTTAGCAAATTATTTTTTTAATTTCTTTCTTCATGTCCATATCCCTAGTTTTAATTGACATAAATTGCTTATTTCAATTTAATCTTATGTGTAGGAAAGTGCAATGAAAAGGCCTAATAATATAACACTTTTTAGGTGAGTCTTTTCTGACAGTAAATATATTGTTCAGGACCATTGGAGAGAATTTATTTCTAAAAAAAAAAAAAAGGAAGCATGTTGATGAGACTTACAATGTTATTTTAAAAAAATATTTTCATACATTTCTTTAAGTTCACAGCTGATCCATAAATAAATTGATCAAATCTTAGTAAAAGACTTTTAATCATTCTTCTTTCAAAAATCATAGAAATTTTTTAGATTAATTTCATTTTAGTCTTGGAGAAATTTGGGTATTTGGGAAATTTGATTCTGAATGCTTAGGTGGCTGTCTTAAATGCTGATTTAATGGCAGCTGAATCAGCATTGAATGGAGAGCAATCAAACCTTAATGCTAAGCAGACAGGATTCTGGAGGGTTATTAAAATCCTATCAGTCACTTATAAAATCATAGAATCACTGGAAGTTGAAAGAGACCTTAAAAACCACCTAGTTCCAGCCCCCCACTATTGACAGGGACAGCTTCCACTAGACCAGGTTGCTCAATTCCCCGTCCCAGAAAACTGCTGATTTACAGCCAAGAGGACATGTTTTGTAGCAATCTTTCAGCTCCCCTCCATGGTGCAAAGGAAAACAGTTCAAATACAATAAACTCTGTATTTTCAAATAAAAAAAAATAATAATTGCTCAAGAATTTGTCAGGAAGAAGAGTCTTTCTAGCTCTTTCCTATGACAAATTTATTGGATGAGTGTGTTTGACAGGCCAGCCTGGTCTATATATCCAAAATAGATATTTCTGCATTCAGTAACCTCTAACTCAGCAGAGGCAAAATCAGAGACAACTGGATCTCTGAACTCTTAGTTACTATGAATTTCCAGGGTAAGCTATGGGGAATAGATGGCACTGCTACTGCTGAATTTTTGCACAGTGGCCTGCTTATTATATCAGATATGTAGAGGTATTTTTGTATATATAGAGAAGTAAAATGTTCCAAGTTTACTAATGGGTTTTGCCATGCAAAAGACATTTTTCAGATTGAGAACTGATCAAAAATTTGGCTCCAGAACCAATTACTTTTGTTTCTACTTCAAACAGAGCAGAATTCACACCACTTTCAAACTTATCTCCCGGAAATCTCAAAAGAGAGACTGAACATGGAAGACAATGGTCCTGTTGCCATGTAACCTCATGAATTTCCTTATGTTGTATTAACTCCAAAACCTGCTAAAATCTACTTAGGAGGATTAACTGTAATTTTCTTCTTTGGCGAAATAAATTAAACTTGGTCCCAAAGCTAATATTCAGTTTAGAATAAGAGCCTGCGGTAAACACTTAGCACAATGAGAAATTTGTTTCACCAGGAACATATACAGAAAGGTTTTGTTAATGAGAGATAGTCCATCCTTTCCCATGGCCTCTTCCCTTAAAACAGCTCTTATGATATATATATAGCAGTCCGTGTATGTCATTGTCATGTTCAATCAAAGATTAAAAGAAAAATTATTTTCATCATCCATCTCTCCTGAAAGATATCTCTGGGTCAACAGTGCAGGAAACTAAAGTTAATAACTAGATGAAGGAATTCTGCCAAGAACCGTACATGACTGCTCCCATAAGATCTCTAAGTAGCACTGATACTTTCTTCAGTAAAATTAATCCCTGTTCATTAATGCAAAACACTGAGCAAAATCTGCAAGATTTAACTTGACAGCAGAGCCAGTTCTGGCCATACAGCCTTTACCACATGCCAGGCTTGAAACTTTGAGGGCAAGGAAATTCAGCCTCTTGTAAAGGTTTTTGCATTCCTCCCAGTTGCTGCTTCCTGGATAACATTTTTAGGAGCTGTGGAGGTATAGACAATTTCACACACACAGCTGCAATCTGAAGAGTGGTTGTGCATTCAAAGTGAAACTGAGAAAAAGACTTTCTTCATCAGGAAACAAAAACATTCAGTCAATGTGGTTGTCCAGCAAGATGGAACATGAAAGGTTCATACTGCCAACCCATGATTCTTCCTCAGAGATTCCCTCTGAGAGCTGCTTGCTAACTATGAACCTTCCCTTCCCTTCCCTTCCCTTCCCTTCCCTTCCCTTCCCNTAAGTGCACATAATGAAGAGATGCACTAGAAGTATTTCTTTGCAATTAAAACTTTAATTTTTTCTGGACCTGGCAGTATCTGTAAGTCAGTGAGGAGATCTTAACTGCCTGAATCCACCATGAGCAGTCAAGTACAGCTGTGAGGAACTGATAAAAAGAAAAAGATTGAATGAGTGCCATTGGAATGTTAAAAAAAAATATTAAAATAATATAACAACTGCTCCAAGTAACTTTTCTTTACTGTTTTTCCCTTTTGGGAAGCAAAACTTAAAATAGTACAAATGAGACAGTAAAAAGTGAGAATCCACTGACACTTTTGTTTCTGATTTGATTTTTGACCTGTGTTGGCTTGGCAGATTCTATTAACTTCACCAGACACATTTGATGGTAACATTTTCAAGGTCATCTAAACAAGTTAGGCTCCTAAGTCTTAACTTAAAACTTTCAGTACTCTGTTGGGATCCTAAATACTGTTTTAAGTCAATTACACCTAAACTCCCAAGGTCTGACCCTAAAAAAGGGATTTATACGCTACAGTAAGAGCTGAAATACAATTATGCACACGTGACTTAGGTACATCGCCCTTGAGATTGAGAAGTAACTACATGTTAAGAGAAGCAGCTTCTTCACCAGGCATAGTCAGTGCTGAACCCACACCTCAGCAGTGCAATGGCTACATGGCACCTTCTCCAGGCTACCAGCCTGGAGAAAAATGTCCATTTAGGAAAGATCTACTTTGAGATGCACCTGTGGTAACCAGTTTGTTTTTTAAGGTTCTGCCACAACAAAGCAGTATAAGCCCAGATTCGGTCCCACTCACTTCAGCTGCTCAATGTCTCACTTTAGTGACCATACATGAGTATGGAACAACTTCTGATGTCTTAGGTACCGAAAAAATTTAAGAAAGGGGAGATGTTAGCAAAGCACCATATGTGATCTTATTTTGCATGAAAAGATCCAGCAAATGAGGACCATGCCAAAAAGTCAAAACTTGTAGCAATTAAAATAATGTCTGTGCCATTTTCCATTGTCATTTCTTCTCCCTGTGGTATCTGGTCTAAGATAGCCAAAACAGTGTTCTATACACCAAGGCTGGAAAACTGTCTCTTTGCTGCGTATTTTACTACTTTTTTTCATTTTTCCTTTCGTTAGTACTAGAGTTTTTATGCCACTGGTAATTTTCCTCCAGTTGTTTTCTTCACAGCTACTATGAAGGTTCCTGTGGGGCTGAGGCCTTCATAGAAGCAAGACACCCACTGACATTTCCACTTCGATCTTCCATTCTCATGTCCTTTGCCTCATTGTCTGACACATTGCAAGCTCTTACTTTCCATCTGTACCTCAGCAGCACCACTGACAGTCAAACATGTAACTTAGCACTGCTGTGACACTGCATCAATCAAATGCACACAGATCCCTTGCTGGTGTGTGACTTGAATGAAAGAGTAAAACTTGTTCTTAACTCAGCTAATCCACTTTTACTTCGGGAAAGGAGTCCATATTTCAAAATGCTCTGACCTACTTCTTGCATGGCTAGACAGATTGCTAGCCATGCTAGCTAGCAAGATTGCTAACTAGATTGCTGTTGACAGCATGTAGTTATGCTCCATTCAAGGAAGTTCATATGTGCAGGTTATATATGTTCTACCATGCAGGGGTCTCCTGAAGCACCCCTTTGCACCTACATCAGCACTAGGCTTTCCTCCTTGTATGAACCAACATCATCAGGGAAGTGGACATACATATGCCTTATTCTGTCCTGTCACCCAGCTAGATGACCCTAACCTGGACCAGGAAAGAGTAGTAGCAATCCAAGTACTATGGATGTAGTCCAAGCAGAGTGATCCATAAAGGCCTACTAAGCATTGTTAATGAGAAATTTTAATTTCCACTACAGAGTCCCTCATCTTTAATTATTCCTCTTTTCTGTTTAAGAATCACATCCCAGAAAATGGACTTTGGCATTTTGGGGGGTAATGGAGTTGAAATAAGTACATAAATAAAAAGAATGCATAAACAGTCTTTTTCCAGCTCCCAGATTTGTGTTTGGTTTGGGGCTTTTTTTCCTACATGTTTGCTATGGGTATAGCTAGTACCTGACAGAATTTGTCAGAGAAAGGTAACTATTGAGTCTTTTACCCTTGTTCTATTATTTCTCTTTTCTTATTCATGAGAAATGGAGAAAAACAGGGCTGAAATTAAATACAAAAAATTATAAACTATAAACTTTTGAATCTGGTAATAAGACAGGAGTCAGGCCCCACTGTTAGTAACATCAACAAAGAGTCATGAATTTTTCATTAGCCACATGGCTAAATAATTCACTAGAAGGAAAGGGAACCAGGAGAAGAACTTCAGCTCATCTGAAACTTCACCCCCACAGCACAAATCTTCCTTTCTTCTGTGCTCACACTCCAGGAAAAGAGCCTTATCCTCAGACAGCTTGGTACATAGAATGGAATACGCTCTTCACTTCTGCTGAAACCCTTCAGTACTGTGGAAAAGGTGTAACTCTTCAGGAGGACTGAGACTGAAACCCAGGTGGTCTCTGTCCCCGGTGTCCCCTGCCCAAAGCAGCCGGCTGAAAGTCTGCCACAGCCCGAGCAGGTGGTCCTGGGTACATTCAAGTTCCTTGAACAGAGTGGGAAGGCTGCAATCAGAGGGAGAGAGGAAGTTAAAAACTGCCCCATGATGTTGAGTCTGTTTGCCCAAAAGGTCAGCGGGGAGGATCTGAGACACTTGGCGGGGATCTGCAGGACTCTGAGAACATTGGGAAAACATCTTCAAGTCAAACAGCAAAATGCAGATTAAATGGTTTGGAAAAAGGAACACCAACCAGATATTAGATTAGTAAAATAATATATGTCTTGACAAAAAAATAAACCCTGCATGCTAAGAAAAAGATTTCACTGTAATTCTGTGGGGAGGTATCTCTGTAATACCTTGCCTTCATTTAAGTCAGTAGTGGAATACTTGTCAGACCATAGGAGGCTTCATGGAAGTGAGGAAAATTAGCTGAGACATCTATTTCACAAGACTTTTAGGAGACACTCAAACCTCATTCTAAGGAACTTGCAAATGTGTCTCAAGGTGAAACCTTTTGTTTGACAGCCACTGTGATAATTGAGGCAGTGCTGTGACTTCTCTCATGTATCAGGAATTACACTCTTTTTCCCACTCCAGATGCAGCTACTTTACCTTGCAGACTTACAGAATGTTATTTATTTAGAATCTTTAATAGGGCCCACAAGGAGTTAATATTAAGATCATATTAATTGAAAAGAATGTTATCATACAGATTTTTTAAAATTCCTGCTTCCTGGGTATGCATTGGTTAACCAGAAATTGGCAAAAATACAAAAAATTAGAATGGAAACTAATACCCCTGAAGGACTCACTAAATCTTTCTCCTCCCTTTTGTCTCCCCATTTGTGCCTTCCTCTTACTTCATGGGCTCCAGTACCAAAGCTTTTTATTGTCTGGATTGTCAGGTTTTGACATCTTAATCTCCAGCTTTGAGGAGACTTGCATCTTAGTAACTTAGCATCTGAATACCAAACATCTCTTGGTTCACAACCCTCCTGCATCTGAGCACCAGTTTGCATCTGTGCTCCAGTTTGCTTGTCTTATCCCCTCTCCTGCTCTCCATGGTGTAGATAAGTAGCTCAACAACCTTCCCCAAAGTCATTCTCTTCTTTTTAATTTGACAGCCAGGATTTCATCATCTGCAAAATTTACCTGAAACAGATAACCCAGGCAGTCACAAAAGAAAATATTGCTATAAATTGTGCAGTGTATTTCTGCTAAATTTTGCACCACTGATACCAAGAGAATTTGCTGATTTCCATCAGAACAGAAGCTGCTGTGCTTGTACAGACTATGCTACCCAGACTTGGAAGCCTCCTCTTCCCACAGGGAACACATAGAATCAAAGCCATAAATTTTTACTCTGGATGATAGCAATAGGACCTACAGGTGACATTCTGTTATAATGATTGAAATGAACCTGGGAATCTCCAGGAGTAGGGAGGCTGGGAACAGCATAGCTATATATATGAAAAGAGGCAGGCAGCCATGGTCTTCAATTACTTTAATGGAAATGCTCATAGGAGAAGAATGAAGAAACCTGCTGAATGAAGAACAGAGAAGAAATCAACTGCTTATATTTGGCTGACTAAATGCAGGGATCTGTTACTAATTACTGTGCTTGTTTGGGGGGTATTGTCTATACAGGGACTGTGTACCAGTTACTCTGGTATGAAATACTGTTTACATTCAGGGCTGCACTGGAAGAAGAGGGACACCATGAGAGGCTGTTGTACTTGTTCTCTCTGAGGCAGTCTCTTTTAACAGCTCTTGCATGGTCTTGCAGGTTAGATGCGCCAGAATAGTGCCAGAATAGTGCCAGAAATCTTTCCCTTTGAAAATTACAATTATGAGGTACTAAGATTCTCCTCTGCTATAATTTTCCTGTATTTCCATGCACACACATATGTATATATTTATTCCATTAGTGATAGCACACCTTTTTCCCAGAAAAGGCTGTTACCAGCTAATGTATCTGTAAGGTGCTAAAGTAGCTGCTGGCTGTGCACTTATGTCCATTACAGAGATACCTGGAGGACCAGGCAGGTCCCACTATCATTAATTTTTCTTTCAAAATCAATTACTGTCACAAAAGAAATGAGAAAAAAGGAAAATGTGAAAAAATATAACTGCAGTGTTAAAGCACTGGCAGTTAATGGTGCTTTACTGAAAGAGAGAAATTCTGCTTACAAATTATTCAGCCCAGGAGAATGTTGCAACTGTGCAAAAACATCAGGAATGTTCTATGCCTGGGTCCTCCCTATCCCAAATGCTCATGAGTCCTCCAAACCAGACTCTTCCAATATAGAAAAATGTTGTGAACCACTTTCAGTTGCTTTTGTAGATCACTTTTGTACATGACAAGGTCATAGTGATAGCAGACAAGGCTTGCTGGAAGGGGTCATTCAAGGTGACATCAAGTGTGTCCGAGGAGAAATGCTTCCTGGAGTCCTTAGGAGTCTGGGCAAGTGCTTGGTTGTACTAAATGCTCCCTGACAAACCAACAGAGAAGCACAGGACAGAAAGATAGATTAGAGTTACCTTCCTCCAATCGTTTGTAGATATGCCCTTGCATGCTTGCACTTTCAGGATCTGCAGCCCACTCTTTCTCTGTGGGCAGTGCCAGATGCAGGATTAGTGAGCTTGAAAGTCTAATGATTTTTTTTGGCTTATTTTTTGGTATTTTTTTAAAAGAACCTCATGCACTGTGAAGCTAAGAGTTTTATTTTGAAACAACTCACAAAAACATTATAATGATGGCAGTATAGACTGAAATGTTTACTTGCAGACCTTCCTGATGCCACAATGAAAAACTGTGAACATAATTTCCCATGATTTGCAGTAGTTCAGCATTGAAACCATTTATTGATTTATTAATGACAGATCATTGACACAAAATCCATGAACCATTTATGCAGAATAGTACTGGTAATGTAAGAGAAAAACACAAATACTGGACAGTTACAAAATATAATGTAACCTACAGGTTTCTATAATTGCCCTTCTATAGCTGATCCCAAGAAGTTCTGATATCAGATATGCTTGCACATGAGAGATGTGGCTGCTCTGGCTATGTCACCCTCACTGCTCCCAACACTCCACAGTGGCGAATCCCCCCACCAGGTCCACCAGGACATCCTGGGGTGGGGGTCCTCCTGCACTCCATCCACACAGTCACGCCCTCTGGGTGCTCTTTGCATCCCCATCCCCTGTGCCCAGGGAGTCTGCCTGGGCAGGGGCTGTGTAGACACAGGGCCACACTGGTGTTCTGTTCCCACTCCATGTCCTCTCTCCCAAGATACAAACATTTTATACTTCTATTTCGCTAATTTTCAAGCAAATTTCAAAAACGTCTGTGCAACTCCCAACAGTCATTTTCCTCTTCAGCACTACTCCCTCAGCACAGCGAGGATGTTAGACCCACACACTGAATGCACACATGCATCATTTACTGTCCCATTTCTGTCTTACCTGCTGATGCTGTCCAGACAATTTGACAAGGGAAACAAGGCCCAGTGAGCAGGATCATGCCTGATGGCACAACTCACCTTTTCCTCTGAACAATGCAAATGTTTAAAGATTCAATGATTATGCAATAATAAATGCTGGCAATGTGCTCTTTTCACCGATATCTATTGTTTTACAGTTTGCCTAGAACTAAACTGAATAATTCATGCTTAAATAGTCTGTTCTAGCTATGTTGCTGCCTTTTGAATTATTTCAGAGACATTTTGGAAATATATAAAAGCCTTCTTGCACAGGTAGAGAATTTGGATTTTAAATGTTAACATTTAAATAAATCACTCAAAAGTTGGGTTTTTTTATTCTAACCAAAAACCAGCCCACACTTTTACCTGAATCAAAACATGCAGCTGAAAATGTTGCCTCTGAATTTGAAACTGAAAACTGAACATCCTTTGGTTTCAGTAGCTGCGAGAACTTTTGCTATGACTTTGAATAGTTTTCATTTTCCATGGAGAATGCATTAGTAGTGGCTTGTTCCAAGCCACTGCTGTATTTAGTTAGTATTTCAAAGCAAGGCAGCCTCTTCTGTGTTTTTCTTCCTGCCATCCCCATTATCACCGAGGGCAGGGGACTGGCTGGAGCCTTGCAGCCAGCACCAATTAGAGCCAGACATGCTGTGTGGGGCTCACCTGACCAGATGTCCAGATTTACACCGTGGTTTTTCACATCCTGGGCTTACCATCCACAGAGAGAAGCAGGATTTTCCGTGTGCAATTTAATTTGCCTCAACATGGATGTTTAAAATAAGTCAGAGCAACCGAGTTCCAGTGGCTCCAAACTGAGCCTGGGAAGACACGGTCCCGTGTGGGCATTGACACAGCCACCTTTAAACAGTGAGGTGAGGTGACTCCAACCCGCAACGCCAACCCACTGCTGTTCACATAAATTGGCACCAGGGTGGAAAGAATGAACGCAGGATTTAACAGATAACAAGAAGTCTCAGTGGTGCTGCAGAGGTGAGCAAGGTCAATTTGAACACCAGAGGAATGTAAGCAATGTTCAGATTAATCCACCCACTACTGTCCCTTGATAGCACATAAATAAGGCACAGATATCTCAGTGACTTTGGTGGGAAAGATGCAGTGTGTTCTCCTAGCACTAAATTTACTACTGTGGATTTCTTCATCTCTGTCTTTCAGAGGATGTGTGTTTTATACCAATCACTAGGTTAAACATGGAAAGAGTCTTCAACTTTAAAACCAAGCCAGTTATTTTTGTTGCCTACCTTGGGATGTGGAGATTGTAAATTGCTACAAGCTTGTAAATTACTACAAGGCTCTTGTTTCATAGTGGGAGTACTGGACCACAGCAAATATATAAATATATAAATATAAATCAGAGATAAGATTCAATGTCCCTTTGTAAGGCATGACAAGAAATTATATTGGCTTCATCAGAAGTTTCAATTTGGAGATGAGTACAAAAATTGTGTATAGCCAGGAGTTTATATCAATTTCTAAAAGACAAAGATTACATTTCATGTCCAAGACATATTGGACAAAAGAAAAGGTAGCTCTTCCAGACCTTCTTTTGAAGGGTAAAGGTAAATTCACTACTTCACTAGGGTCTGGTAGCTTCTCGATACCAGTGTATGTGACCTGATGACATTTGGTGGGAGTAGAGGACAATTCCAGCTGCTAAACATCACATACTCAAATTTTCATGCTTCATCAGGAAGCAGGTATAATATCACTGCCAATCAATCCATTCTGTGGATGTTGTAGACTGTTGAGGGAAAGGATAAAATTTTACATATGTTTATTATATATATTATATACTGTAGAAAGTAAGTATTCTCAGAAGACTGCAGGGAGAGTAAAGGTAGTATCACTGTCTAATGTTATGAGTGAAGAATTGATGTGATCTTCATGCTGATACATAAAAAGAAATGAAGAAGAATATGGAAACAGTCTTCTTTTCACTGAATGTAGGACCAAAAAAAAAAAAAAATCTGCTCTTTTAGTGTCAAATACAATGAAGAAATGAAGAATGCCAAACACAAAATGTTCAACAGACTGAAAAAGAGACCTGTTAGGGTGAGATTTTAGAAAGAAAAGCATACAAAGTAATGACATAGAAAAATTGTCATAAAGGAGACCAAAAGATGACTTGATTGTAATATTTAAGACCTGCCCCAGGAAGAAAAACTTTATATATTAAAATATTGCTTAATCTAGCAGGGAGTAGAAAAGACTTGTATCCAAAAGCTGGTATCAGACATATTTAAGTAAGAAGTTGTGTGCAAACTTTTAATAGAAAGATAAAATTATCAAAAGAAATCAACTTGAAGATCAAGCTCTTTCTCTTTGGAGGAAATAGTTTAGTTAAATACAGACTGTAGGATTTAATTAGGGGACACAAAAATGAGCCTTGTCTCCAAGACAGTGAGCCTAGTGGTACCTCCAGACTCTAAAATGTCTGAAACTACTTGGAGAACAAAGTCAAATTATATTAATCTACAGTTTTCAGCCTCTCTTGGGGTGGCTGGGGGCAGGAAATTAGATTTTTTGAGTAGAAAAACATCACTCTTTGCCAAGAATTACTACAGTTCACCTACACATCTGCAAGAGAGAAAGAAGCAGGAAAATGATGTTCATACAGACTGCAGATGATGACATCCAGCAGGAAAATGCTTCATGGCTAAAAATTTTGCTCTTGAATTTAAATTTTGATGGTGTATTATGCAAAGGAATATTAAGAAGACAATGATCATTTAGAGAGATTAAGATATTCATGGAATGGCTTTGCAAGCTGTAATTTCAGGAACAAAAAAGGCTCCAGGTTTTCTATGTCGCATCTCTTTTTGAGCCATATTGAAATGTAAAATTAAAGGACCCCTCATTTTTTTAGATTGTTCTGCTCTTCAATATAAAATTATCATTCCTTTTCTGGGAATGAGAACCTGCTCTGTTTTTCAGTCTACTTTTGTGGGTGCCATTCAGAACTCATCAATGTAATAATACCTGTGTACCTTCCCATTTGCCTCATCTCTCTATATATAAGCCTTTCCTTGTAAGGCCCATTTGACACTTTGAAGCATATTTGGGTCTTTAAGATGCTGGGTGAGAGACGCCTAAAACTGAATGTCATACCTTGGTATATATGCTTGTTTTTATGGAAGTGCAAAAATAACTGCACACAAAGAAAACAAATCAAAGTGGGGGAAAAAAAAGAAAAAGGAATTAATGCTAGAAGCACAGAAGCACTGAAACTAGTTTTCATTACAAACTGCCTGTTCACCAGAGAATCTGAATTGTCACAGATGCACACCAAAAGTAGGCAGAATGATACAAGACCTTACTCTATCCAGTATTATTCTCAGGGAAAGGATGTGCTTCAGATATTTCAATTTCTGTGCCCTCTTTTCACAACATCACAGAATAATTTAGGTTGGAGGGAAACCTTGGTGGTCTTCTAGTCCAATAATAAAGAAGGTCTAGTCAGTCCATGTTGCTTAAGGTTGTGTCCAGCTGCAGTTTAAATGTCACTAGAGATGGAAAATCAACAACCTCTTTGGGAAATTTTGTGTCTTCACCTTCCTAGTGAATCAGCAAAAACAGTAATAAGTTTCATAAAACATTCTCTTTTCCACAGTGAACAAGTTCCTCGGTCTCTTCTCATTGTTGTGTGCTTCAGCCTCTGACCATCCTGATGGCCTCCACTGCATTAGTCCCCGTATGAAAGAATCTTTCGTGCACAGTGGAGCCTCAAGCTGCACAAAGTTCTCCAGAAGTGGTCTCACAGGTACTGAAGAGAGGTGAAGGATCCCTTGCCTCCCTGGCTGTATGGCTAACATGGTCCAGACTGTGGCTAGCCTTCACGTGGCACAGCTGGGCAGCACAGCGTGGCCAAGGCAGGGGTTGTGCCACGGAACACTGATTGTGAGGCACCACTCTCAAGAGTGAGAGCAGCTTGGGGCCCCTCAGTGTAAGAGGAATAAAAAGCTCTTAGAGTGCGTCCAGAGTGCAACAAAGGTGGTGAAAGGCCTCAAGGGGAAGACTTTGGAGAAGTAGCTGAGATCACTTGGTTTGTTAAACTTAGAAGAGAAGACTGAGAGGTGACCTCATCACAGTCTACAGCTTCCTCGAGGTGGTCAGTGGAGGGTAGGTGCTGATCTCTCTGGTTAATGATGACAGGACACGTGGAAATGGTGTGAAGCTGAATGGGGACGTTCAAACAGGACGTTAGGAAAAGGTTCTTCATACAGCATATTTGGTCACTGGAACTGGCTCTCAAGGGAAGTGGTCACAACACCAAGACTGTCAGAGTTCAAGGACCACATGGCCTTAGTCATATAGTTTTAGTTTTAGCGGGTCCTGCAAGGAGTTGGACTAATTTTTTTTAGAGTGTTGTTTTGTTTTGATTTCAAAAGTGTCTGTCTGTTCTTGGTTATTACAGTTTGGTTCTGAATTCACTGAAATTACTTCTTGCAAATCCATCTTCCAAAACTTTGAGAAAAGCAAGGAATGGTCAGGGACATTCATTCCACATTAAAGAAGGTGACATTTTGAGGACATGTGCAAAAAATAAAAAAAGTCTGAAGATTGAACATTAAAAGCAGTGCACAAGATGTTTTACACATGAAATATTTTAAAAATCAAATAAAAAAAAAACTGGGGATAACTGCAGACTACTTCTCCTTTTTTATCTAAAAAAATATCAGTCACAAAATTTCTGGCAGCCATGGGAGAGCAAGAAAAAGCTTCTTTTATGTCCTCAGAGACTAGCCCATTCTCTTCACTTCTCTTAGCAGCATACAAACTTACTGGTGCTTTAACATCAAGGTACATAAAGGCAAATACCTTTCTGAGTAAAACCCTTTCATTACTTTTCTCTGTGTAAGTGATTCATGTTCCCTTATAAAACACGACTGTAGAACTTTGGTTCTTTCAAAACTTTTCTATAGACTTAACTCCTAGGCATGGAGACTGACGTAGGGAGATTCATAACTAGCGCTAGCATGTTTGTCAGCATGATTTGTCACTGCATCAGGTGAAAACTTTGAAGTTAATTGGTTCATATTTAAGCCACGCTTTGAAAATGCAAAGCTCAATGCAGCTTTTTTCCATAATGAGGTCCATTTCTTATACTGACTGATAAGCAGTCAGTATAAAATGATGGGCTCTTAAATCTCTGGGAATTGTATTTAATGAGAATGACTTTGATTCTCATTATATTGATTTCAGTGGGAAAACTTCCATTCATTTCAATGGGTACAAGACCAACCCTTGCTGAGGATATGGAGTCAGTCCAGTAAAGATCATAAGTATATGAAAGGGAGGTGCAACTGCACATTGCCTTCACTGCCTGGGCTCCTGTTATTAGACTGCACTGTCAGCAAACGGTCCTGTCTGAGTTCATGGGATGAGCTCAGTAGTTTAGACTTCAAAACACCTGGAGACCCTCTGAGCATATATACCTGCCTAAGCTTCACATTTTGGACCCTAGGTAAGGAGTATTAAACTCTGTTCATATGGAGTCCAGAGCCTGAATTTCTTCCTAAGAGCTGGATGCTACAAGTTTTTTAATGAACTGAGTAAGACACACTGCTTCAAATGGCAGGGGCTGCATATCCCCTTTCTTACCACAGCCTAGTAGTTATAGCAATTCATTATGAGTCAGAAAACCCAAGTTCAATGCCTCGCTCAAGCATGTTCTGTCCTTTGGGCCCCAGGCTAAAATATACAATGAGATTTCTCAAATATTCCATGAATTATTTGTAAATATGAAGGGAATAGTAGAAAATTAATGAGGGAAGGTTTGCAAAAGAAAGCACAGCCTTTATTAATGCTGTTTTTCTGTTCCCCAACATTTTAAAATAAAACCTGAGTTTTAGTTAAGAAGATAAGATTAATAGGACAAAACAACATGTTCTGAAAAGTTGTCATTTCTCAGAATTATGATAATGACAGAAGCACAAAATTGCAAGATAAAAAGTGTACCCTAATGGTGCTTTTATTTCTCCAATTCTTCTGCTAGTTCTGAGATCTATTTTGAAGCAAGTCACTTCTCTGAAGCACTCTGACACTTTGGGAAGGATTCCAAGATCCAGTCTTAGATCTTTAATGCCACTTAGGTGCCATGGAATAAGCCCCTTGTCCTCCAGCTGCTGCTCTAAAGGCAAAGCATCCCTTGTGTTAGATTTCCCAATCTTGCCCAGATGCCACAGCCACAGCAGGGTGTCTAAAGTGACCTGCTGGAGGGCAGGCATGGCAGGGCAGGTAGAAAACGAAATCCCACTCTCTAATGCTGCCAGGCTGTCTGAACTTGCTCAAAGCGCTGTCAGGAATCGCAGCTGTGGCTGTGTAGAAAGCTCTCAAAGCTAAGTTGCTGCATCTCCTTCTAAGTTCCTGAGCCTTCCCAAGGACAGCAGAATGTGTAGCACAATGCTGTGCAGAGCAGTCAGCTCAAGTCTCAAATCCAGTGTGGCTGCACTTGCAGGTCGCTGTGCTTCCAAGCCAGCTAGCAGGGCATCGTCAAGCCACATGTATCCAGAAGGATTTTCCTATGCTTCCCTCAAATCCTCCTCCACATAACCTGTTACTTAGCTGCAAATATAACTACTTGCAATGCTTGCACTGAAGATTCCAGTGAATTATTTCCATGAAAGTAATTTGCTGCTCAGATTACCATTTCGTTTTCGCCAAGGAAAAACAAACAAACAAACAAACAAACAAAAACCACAAAAAACCCCCACTTCTGCTTTAAATGAAATATCCAAATAAGCTTTGAGAAAGCTTGGTTGGGATGCAGGTCTGAATTATCTTTCCCCTATTTCCCCTACTCAACATCTAGCCTACATTTCTCTGAAGACTGAGTTCCTTTTCATGGTTGTCCTTCTCTTTTGTAATTGCACTGATCTGGAACATCTGTCCTTTTCAAGAGAGAATGGTTTTCAGTGAACATAGATTTTCAGCATGCAGTATCTGGGATGGGTAGGACCATGATCTATTCACAAGATATTTTTTCTCTCCCTAGTTATTGTAATTGGTCAATATAGCTGTGTCAGTATTTATTTAAGATGCTAATTCACATTTGCTGATACATGTCCAGTTGCAATTTTTTTCCCACTGGTAGGTTTAAAGAGTTGTAGATTTATGCAATGAGAACATATGGAGAGATATTTGCTGTTTTACTGTAAGCCCCCATAATAACTGAATCAAAAGAAGTTTAAATACTTGTTTATATTTTGGTTTGAAGACCTCCAGAGAAAAAAGCGGCCTTCATTTTTTCTCATCATCTTGAGACTGTCTTTGCTAGAGCCTATAGAAATACATTCAACAGTGGAGGCCCCTTATTTTAGTGCTTGTGAGTAACTTGAAAATCTCCCCCATGCTGGTATGACATTTGAATTTGACTTTTTGATTGTCCATGACACCATTTGAATAAGTTACTAGGAATCAGTTTTAAAGAGTATTTATTTAGTTCCATGTTCTTTTTTTTCTTGGTATGAAACACAAGGAAAAGTTCTTTCTGATATATGTCCATTATTTTCAAATATGGAACCTCTGAGTATAAACCCTGAAGAAATGTGACTAAATCAACCTGCATACAGTCTTTAAATAACCCTGTTTAAGGAGACCAGGGAGGCAGACAAGTTTTTTGGTAATGAAGTCTCACTCTTGCAAATGTATGTGCTTTTGCCTTTATGTCATACAGGTTATATGTTGTGAAGATATGGTACTTGGTTTGGTCACATTCAGCTGTAGATCATAATAATCGCTCCTCATCCAAATAGCAGCCTGATGATCTTTTCAAGACCTAGGGCTGGTGGTGCTTAATTTTCTCATTAATCCAGTGGTCAAGCTGACTCAGACTGAAAAAGCTGTAAGTCAAGCACTAGGAAATCTGACAAATAAGGGATAGACAACTTTCCACTGAGGGAATTTTTTTCTTCCTTAATCACCTACAGTTAAAAATGAAAACACAAAGGTACACCTGTAGAGCCAGTAAAAGAGAACAGTTGCAGTACAAATTATGAAGGATAGCGTGTTGCCAAAAATTCATGCAGAGAAATGAATCTCTTCCTGATGGGCATCATTTTCCAAATGGGCTCTTGCATTCTGTTGTGGTTTGAATTATGGGTTTCATGCAGACAAAATCTGCAGTTCAAGTGCACAGGCTGGTGAACAATAGCTGCTTGTCTAGAAAAATGAAAACAAGTGATAGCCTAGCAAATGAGTATGGTAAATTTAAATTAACAGAGAGGTTGTCTGTTTTAATCTCTGAATGAAGGGCACATTGCTTTCCAAAATACCTCAGTGAGAGAAAGAATTCCCATAGAATTAAGTTTTTGACTTGTATGATCTGTAAATGTAATTTTGATAAATCAAGGAATTAAATCCTTCTTGTTGTTGGTATATCATCTGTAAGGAAACTCTCTTAAGTGTCTTATTATTCGCAGAACATGTAAAATAATGTTTAGTCCCTTGCTCCTCTGTACGCTGGTCAAACTGTTGCAATTGTTAGCTAGGGCCGGGCGCTGTATTTCCATGTAGGAGAAAGTAAATTAGCCATTTGGAAGGAAATGAACTGGAAATTTATTTTCCACAAATTAGACCTTACTGACAAATTTCAGTCTTTTCTGAAGAAAATACACTTCTTGCAAAGCCTAAATAAACAGTTTTCTGCGCTATGGTCTCATGTCTGCTGCAATGGGCAATTCTCAGTGTGTGTATGTGGGACTTCCAGATCTGCCAGGCCCAGTGGTCTCAGCAGGCACAGCAGAACAGTAACATGGCCTCACATTGGTGTTGCTCAAAGCTGGTCCCTCATGCAGGTCTGCAACAAAGCAAACCTTGCTCTGCATCCTTGCCTATGGCTTTCCCCCACAGGTACTTTTACCCTCTGGACTTTTTTTTCCCTGGCTTATCAGTCCTGGAATGTTTCAGTGGAAAGGCTTTTAAAAATTATTAATGAAGCATTTTCTGTACTGTTAGAAAAGATGGCTATTTATTATTAATTTTATTTTTCATCACCATAGCCTCTTAAGTACATCAGTCTTTTTCCTCATCTTCACAATTTCCCTTTAAGATGGAGATGTACCATCAAATTCACTTTACACCTGATGAATGGAGGCTACTTAAATCAGACTCTGACAACTGGTAGATACCTGAGCTCAAACCTATGACCTATCAAGTCCCATCCAACCTCTCTGACATCTGTAGAGGCTGAGGCGCTCGCTGGCCAAGTTTGTTCTTGGTGTAACACTTTTCTTTTGTGGGTATATCTATATTAGCATATTAGCTCAGCCAGGGGTGTGCTTTGGAAGCTGATCTCCTGGCGGTCCTCACTGAGTTTCATGGACAAAGCTCACAAGCCTGAAGGCAGATTCCTTTCAGATGAGTGAAATAGGAGATGTACTCCCAAAATGTACCAAATGCTTTTCAGCTGGTGATGGTCACTGAGTCTGGGCTGAGGCTAGAGCCACTCTAGGGAGGAAAATATACAATACGGATATCAGATCCTCCACACCACCTATCTCATTCTATAAACTGGATCCTTTTGGACCACTCTATTTTCTAAATTAGACAGAGTTTGGAATAGTGATGGTTTTTACTAGGCAGGTCTGACCTCATCTGTAATCTTCACCCTGTGATACAGAATTTGATATGTGGACACACAATTCACTCTGACAACAGGCAGAACAGTAGAAAAATGAAAAACTCTGCTACAGCATAATTTTAAAAAATATGTGATCTTTTTAACTATAATCAGGTTAAATTGTGGTGTCTACAGAGAAGCTGTGAATACCTCATCCCTGAAAGTATTCAAGGCCAGGTTAAACAAGGCTTTGAGTAACCTAGTCTAGTGGCTGGAACTAGGTGATCTCTGAGAGCCCTTTCAACCCAAACCACTGTGTGACTCTGATTCATAGAATTTGCAGGAAAACTATTGGTCAT